>JANVCF010179624.1:0-11039 GCA_025388745.1 Hydrozoanthus gracilis
GTTTGGCCGAGTCACATCAGGTTAAAAATGTCTATTTTAAGGAAGAGTGCACAACGCTAAGTATTCTTCCTTGGTCAATCGTTCGAGCCTTTCTAGTTGAAACATTTCGGTTTTTAAATTTAATTCCATATGAGGAATATTGAAAGTTATAAGTTCTTTTTTTGCTTTTTCAGTTTTGGAGTTTAATTATAGGCTAAACTATTATAGCACAGAAACATTGCTCTAAAATAGTGTTTCACTGCTTTTTACTTACACAAGAACAAACAGGCTTCGTTTCTAAACTTTGTTTGTGTCGAAGCAGTTTAAGAAAGCGAGTGAATTACAGAGAATCCGTCAAGTCGATACTATACGAGGTACCAAAAGGCTTAAGGCTTCTTAAATGTCATCTGTAATTAATACGACTGAGGTGGCTTCAAATACTTTCACTTTCGCACACCTCTTTTTCATGCCCATATTTGGTAGGTAAATCTCGTGACTCTTTGTTCCAAATCGATTTGGGGAATCCCCAGGCTGATTATTTAATTGTCAGCAAATTCGAGTTGCGTAGCGCTGCTCTTTTTTCTGAGCTTAAACGTTTCTCCAAACAGAAAAATGACTACTGCAGGGGAAGGATTTACAAACCCACTGTATAACTTACAAAGGTGTCCAGAAAATGTTGTTAATAGACAAGAAGCTGGAAGAAACTACTTTTCTGTTGAACATGAAGACAACTTTTCTATGCCAGAAGCTGAAGTGAGGGCGGAATCCAAGGAAAGCTCATCCCCCAGTCAAAGTAGCTCACTGATTTCCCTGTTTGTTGTGGAAAATGAGGATTTTGAAGAGAGTTACGAAAGTGATGACAGCGAGTATGGGCCAAATGCGCTTTCAAACATGTTGGTCAAAAGTGACACGGAGATAAACTTGAGTTTACACTCGAAGGAGTTCAGATATCTGCGGTGGTATCTTATCTCTACGGCACAGTGGTTTCCTTTTAAAATATGGAAAGAGTATAGATGGAGATGGGTTTTTAAGCTGCTTCAAGTGTTAGTGCTCCTGATATTTCTAGCAAGTTTTGCAAATGATTTTGGAGCTTTTGGAAACAGTACGTTTTTTAAAGAGGAAATGGGCGAGCCTGTAACCATTGTGAAAATTACTTTATGGAAACTTCGCTTCCTGCTTATGGCGGGTTTTGGTATTTACTATGGCCCCAAGAGACATTTGGAACGGTTTCTTTCCGAAGTAAGACTAACAAGAAAATACTGGAAGCAAGCTCGTTGCTTAATTTTAAGAGTTGTCCTTCTGATCTTCGCGTGTGTTGTGGTGTTTCCAATCACGGTAGAGCTTATGCGAATGTTAATACCAACTAAACAAGAATCCGAAGAAAGCTTTAAAGCGAAAGACATCGTAATAAACTTAGTGTTCTCAGTTGCGGTACGCTATTTCAGTTTGCCAATCTTCGTTGCTTTCGTGCACGTGATTTTCCTGATCTACTGCCAGCTTCGGTTCTTCAAAGCTCAAATCCAGCAATGGCCATTAAGTCAAAAGGGAAAAATCCGAGACAAGTTTATCGACATCCGAAATATGATTAAAGATACTGAAAGGGTCTTTCAGAGCTTCCTTATTTGCCACATTTTGCTCTTACTCATAGCTTACATTCCTGAAGTATTTTCCGCAGCTGAGAGACTGCACAATGAAAGCCACTATAACCACAAATACTACACAACAAAAGCCCAGGGTCTTAGGCTGGCTTACATGAAGTTTCCGGATAACAACCTTGTTATGGACAGCAATGCAACAAGAGTGCTCTATGTTCCACTCCGAATGGCAGTAATGAATACAAGATCACTGGGCAGGTCCAAAAAACGGAGGGTGCAAGCCCAGCCAGAAAGCACAGAGCACATTGAGAAAAATACTGACTACGCCAGCATTACTAAGGTTATACTTGCGGCTTTTACTGACTTAATCGAGATCTGCATCTTGTACAGCCTACCCCTGGTGCTCTTGGGTAAAATTGACAAGCTGTTGAAATCCCTTCCAGCTACAATTCAAACTCTAAAGTTTGAGGAGCAGAGGGAGAAGATGTTTGTGTTTCAAACAGAAGAAGATGTAGATTTGGCTTTGAAGTATTTCACAAACGCCAAAAGCATTCAAGTTTTAGGAATGCAAATTAACTCCCTCATTGCAGGACTGATCACCCTTAGTATGCCATTGCTGGTCACCGTATTGCACATTATGTTGCGGTATGTGGACATAAACCCATAAAGCCTGCATCGCACTCTAGTCCTAGGGGAGGGGGGGGGATTATTTCAATACTAGCCCCCATTCCCTGGCTACAGGTTTGATGAAAGGCTTTTTCCCCAAATTTTGATTTCATCCCAGGAGTTTCATAGCCTGAATTGTTGATTTCTCTGATGGTGTGATAGGGGTGTTCGTCAATCTTTTAGGGGTCAAAATTGGATGTTTTGGGGTTTTCTTTCAGAGAAAAAATAAGAATGTAATAAGATAAACAGTATTTTTTAGGGTTGCAAAAACAAAAGGAGCTGTTTTTTCAGTTTTCTTGTGCCTTTTTCATACCATGTGGTACAGTATTATTTTTTGGGGTAAAAATTGTCAAGCCTTAGAACTTTCAGGGTGTTTTTTTTTCAAATTTCCCAACAAGCTTCCCCATCATTTCTGTACTGGAGTATGCACCCTCCTCTTCCCAGGAAATTTCTCTTTGAATTTTTCTTCCCTCCTTTTGCAAAATGCACACCAGCTAATTTCATCTGGCTGTGTTTATATTCACTAATGTCATGCATAGACAACAGTGTTTGTTGCATTGTTAAATGGTTTAACCACTGTCTCATAATTCTCGACTCCAAAGAGGGCGATTAATAAACCTGACTAGATTTGTCCTGGCAGTTATACATAATGCTAGTTTCAACATTGTTTTAAGTTATTATGTTGAATATCAATTATTTCTAGTGGCATATATTAGATGTTTATATTTGTACAGCTAGTGAAAGCATCTCTGCATGTCCAGTGGACTCAGTATTTCTCATTTTGTTTTAATAGTGTATAAGAAAACTGTTGATAAAATGACTAGTTCATCATATATTGAGTAACATTTTAAGTACCTTTGAACAAACCACAACTCTGTGGCTCAGGGCCCTGCTTACACTCACATACTTTTCTGAAGGATTTTTTTATCTGAAATCTTGGGGTTTTTGGGTCTATATGGCGATATTTTGGGGGTATTGTCAGTTTCTGTTCATCACAAATCAACAATATTCTAAAATAAGTAAGTTTTTTTTGGGTTAAGACAAATTTTGATATTAGGATTTTTTAAATATAAAATATGAACCTGACTGACCCCCCTCACTCCCCCCGATCCCCATCAATAGCGAGCTTAAGATACAAGGGAGGCAACACTGATGATGAGGGCTTACAAAAAACACCTTTCTGGTTTACCCTTACCGACCATGCCTGGCTCGCTTGCCCTTTCTTTTTCCTAGTGGCACTTCATGAACAGAAAATGATTAGAGCTCCCTGCGTAAAGATAAAAACTTTTGAGAAAATTTTCTGTTTATCATTCCTATAGTCGTAAGAACTCAAAAATTGAGCTTTTCACATTGTAATTTTGTAGACGACAGTGTGCTGGTATTGACCAGCATGGTGCGTTCCAAAGTGCAGCTATTGTATTCACTACTGTTTTCTGCTGTTGTCGTCTGCATTGCAGTCCTTGTATCTTAAGTTTGCAAACAAAATGTGAGTGAGGCCCCTGGGAAAGTTTGTGATCAGTGATGATCACCAACACAGTACACACTCACCTTATGTGAAGATGAGGTGCGTTTCTTTGGGTAAGATTAAACAAACATTTTAAACTATCTTGTATCCCCACAGGATGAGAATTGTAGTGAGAACCGTTCCACAGCTAGGGGTGTAAAAACAAAGGGAGTATCCCTGATGGGTCATAATGTAGTCTGCTAAGATGATAAAATTGGCATTATATTAACCAATGCATAAGTTAAAGAATCAAGTTATTTGTATAAAAATTATGAATGCTCCGATGCTAGATGTAGTGTGTGATGAATTGAGCCTATACAAGTGGCTGATGTTATAACTGATGCATGTGCAAGTACTATCTGTTGAATAAAATAACAGAAGCTCAGCAACTACAAAATTGTTATGGATAGTGGAGGTAAGGCAGGGTTGTACCTACAGTAGGGAGAGCTTCATGGGGTTCCAAATAAAACCACCCCACTTAATTCCCAGGTGTTTTTTCAATGTTACCATACACAACCTATGAGAATCCATGTAGGCCTTTATTTTCATAGCAACTTGTTTTTACAAATTTTTGCTTTTTTGGCAAAAAAATAATCTGCCAAAGTCCTACAAGAACTTCCAAAAATAAACTCACAAATGATGTTTTAGTGCTCTTCCAACATAAAGATGTTTAAATCTTTATCATTTACCTCTGGGCAAACCTGAAAGGGTAAACTGTGAACACTGAATGGTTCTCGGGCACACATACTTTGTAAGTGAGTATAGTTTCTTGTCATTTCTTTTATTTTCCACAACAGCACAACATTTATAGGGTTGCCATTGTTAACTGAGTGAGAAATTCAAGGACTTTCCAGCAAATTCAAGGACCTTCTGTACCAAATAAACCTTGAACACTTTGCAATATTTTTTCAAATATCAGTGCAACAATATACATACCACATTAAGCTTTATCATTTTATGTGTTAATAATAAAACAAGAAATGAGCTTTTGGAGAAAAATTAAGCCATTTTTGTTTTGAAATTTGTTACAATTATTACTAATTATAGTAATTAAGGATAAAATGATTTGCCCATTTATGGATTTTCAAGGGTCATGAGCAAGATTCAAGGACTTTCCAGAGCCTGGAACAATAACATTTTATTGTTGCCCACCTTAGGGCTTTTCAATTATCAATGACTGTGGCAACCCTGACAGTGATTAAAATTTCTATTTTTATGAGTGTTTGTTCCAAATAACTAGACTTTTGTGTTAAAATGACAAGTAAAAAGCTGGGGCAGTGCTTATCAGTCTAGTGCTACTCCATATTATACAATCTTAAAGTTGAAAAAATCTTCAAACTTAAAATATCTTCTCTTGTACATAAAATTAAAGATTGCTAAAGAGCTATTCCTGCTACAGTTTACCTGTTTCTGAAATTCTTTAATATAATACGAGGTATGTATGCTGCCAATCAAAAACTATACAGACCTGCTTTCAGGACTAACTATGGACTAAAATGATTTAAAATATCATCATTAAAAATAATATGGGAAACAGTACCAAATGAGATAAAATTATTGCCTCACATTTGTTTTAAAAAACAACTTAAGCTTTTACTTTACCAGACAGATCTAAATTCGATCAAAACCATGTAAATATGTCGCAATAGTACATGTTAACTTTTTTTCTCTTCTTTTCCTGCTAACTAAGATCTCTGTTTCTACCTTCTTTTTTTCTACAAAGTTTTCTCTTAAGCACTATAACTAATATGATTTTATAACTATCCCCCTCCCCTCATTTATTTCATCATGGTCAAGGCCAACTTGAACCACTACGCTGTTTCCTCCTAAAGTATGATCAATCAAACCTTAGATTCCCCCTCTTTTAAGTCTAATTGATATAAATGGGAAATAAATTACAATTGTAAACAGGTGCAAAACAGTAAACTTGAAACTTACTCTTGCATCAGTTCAACGTTATAATAAAAACATGGTATCAGGCATTTGGAAATAAATTGTGTTAATCTTATTCTGACCAGGGGAGCAGAAAATTGCCTACTTTTTTCAATCAGCCACAAACTTTCTTGCCACCACCACACTCAAAGAACAACAATATTTGTTATGCAGGACTCTGTTTTCATGAAATCTCAGTTTGAAAGCTTTGTTTGCGCAAAACTGAAGTTTTTTCGAAGAAAATCATTTGAAAAATTTGTGTGAAAGATTTATCTAATTTTTTTGCAAATAATCAAAAGTGCATAATTTCTATATTCTTTCGGCGCTCTTTCATGGGAAAATTGTTATATTGAAAGTGGCTAAATGTTTTTTGACAAAAATATGAAATTGAAGTCTACAAACTGTCTGAGCTCTTTCTAACCTCAAAATTTTATTCTATTCCCCTTTTACAAGTCTTAAAAGCACTGAAAAAGCTGGATGCTTTCCACTCCCCCAGTCTTACACTCTATCAAAAACTAGCTCGGAATACAACATCCTGTAGTTTTAAGTAAAGAGGAAAAGGAAACTCAAGGTATGCAACTGCTAAAAATTAATGACTGGATGCTTGCTAGCCTTGATAAAATCCTTCAACAAAAACCAATATTCTAAAAATCTCTTTTAATGCCTATGTTGAACAAGTTTACATAAATTATACATTTTGAAACTTGTTTATCCTTGCATTGATCAGTCTTAGCATAAACACAAACTGATCTCAATGTTTGCTGCTTTTGGAGTTAGTTTTCCTTTTGATTTTGCCCCGCCTACACGAGGCAACAAGGTTGATAAAATAATAAACATAACAATAACTTTATTGATGAAATTCAGTATTGTTGAATCATGAGATTGTTTTCAAAATTATTTCATTTTCCTTGTTCTACTCAAACAACCAAAACAATCACAATCAAACAACAATTGCTGAAGATCTGCAATGTCTGGACAGTCAAGAACCAGCAACTTAGAAACCACTTTCATACACAGGTGCTTATGTACTTCCAGCATTGAAATGCTCACCATACATACTGTCCTGTAAAAACAGCAGTACTAGTCAGGATGTATTGAGTGGTCTGCGGGTACCCAAGGACAAAATCCAAGAAAAGTTCGAGATAAAATCGAGATAACATCGCCAGGATAATATTTCAGAATACAATAACAAAATTTAATACTAAGTTTTCCTTCGGGGTATGCATTGCTGTCCTCAATCCACTTTCCTAGCTTGAGCTGCTTTCAGTTCATATGGCAATTTTATAGACACTGCTCCACCCCTTCACCCACGGTCTAGGGTTTCATGCAACCATAGCGTTTGATCTATATGGGACTGACAGCTTGACTATTTCCATCTGAACTTGTGATTGAATTTGCTTTTGCTCCATTAACTTGATGGCCAGAAGTCTGCCTTCCAACATTAGCAACACCAACTCACAGAATATTTACCAGGAAATTCCTGAGTCTTTTGATCTTCTATTTTTGCCCATAAATTATGATAAAGAAGAACACAGATGTCCACTGCCTGCTGAATGTAGCTTACAGTTTTGTTATGGCATACACAAGGAGAACACAAACTCAACAAGTTCTGAATGCCACAGAAAACAGCAACAGGACTAGAATGCAATAATTCAACGTTAAGTAGAGTTTCTACATTTTCTGTTATCTCTTTACTTTAAATCCACGAGTTCCATCAGGTCCCCTAAAAAAACACATTAAATAATGATAAGTACATCTTTGCTACAAAAGTATTAAAATCATGAATGCAACAACACACATCAACATTATCAGCAAACAGCTGTATAGCAACAAGCCTATCAAACTTTTAATTATAAACTTATCAAAGAACTATGACTGTTTTGTTGCTTATGACCAATAAACTCATAAGTGGTACACTTTACACTCAGATGTATTTCAACTTTGGAGTCGCTTACAAGTTAACTCCAGAACACCTTTCCAAAGCTGTATTAAGATGCTGAAACTTCATTAAGTTGCAACAACAGTACTACAATAATTTAATTTCTTAACCAAATAACATTTGAAAAAAAAAAAGTTGAGAACCCTTGTAAGTGTAGTCTCTCCAAAAGGAGAGGGGCATGGTTCAACCCCCCCCCCCATCCAAAAAGCTTTTTCTTCAGCATGCTGTTCCAACCCCTCTGCTAAACTGGCGAAATACTATTTTCGGTTATAGTTTTTAGTGCATTCAGTACAACTGACTACAGTACCAACTGGATTACAAAGTTTATAAAACTATAAAATAAAACCGCTTACTTTGGTTGTCTGATTACGTTATCTGGCAGTTTTTCCTCCACTCTCAAAAGCCTTGGACTTGTTGATGGTCTAAGGATCAGAAGATTGACACTTGAAAATAAGTTTAGAATAAATGCATGTAGAAGAAAAAAAATTGAAAAGTATACTATTAAAATGATGTTGTGAGTAAAAAATAATGCAATGCAAAATACTTTATTTTTACAAGTTATTGTACTATATTGTACGGTACATGACTTTTCTGTACTTTAATTTTCCAGACTGATATTCCTTCAGTAGGCCTTATTCATGATGTCACAAGTACATCAATGTGAGGCTTGGTGATATAACTCTATGTAAGATCGGGGGAGTTGACCGATTTGACCGATACAAAATGCCCTTATACTTTTATTGGTAATGGCAAGAAAAAAAAACATTTGATAAAGATTTTTCTTCATGGTGTAATTTGCATTTCTGAAAAATCACTTCTGGTTTCACTTTGACTGCATGAAGGAAGGCTGGTAACTACTTTATTGTATTTCTGGTCCATAACGTCGAAAGCTGAGTTAGTGGATCAATAATGGCAAGGAATTTGTATTATGAAGAAAAGGATTCACCTATCTCATAGGAGGAGTTAGATGTTGATACTAATATTTTACATGAAAATGGAATAGCTAACACAGAATTCAAACTCTGACTACTAAACTCTGCTTTCCATGTCTCTAATGGCAAGAAAAAAAAACATTCGATAAAGATTTTTCTTCATGGTGTAATTTGCATTTCTGAAAAATCACTTCTGGTTTCACTTTGACTGCATGAAGGAAGGCTGGTAACTACTTTATTGTATTTCTGGTCCATAACGTCGAAAGCTGAGTTAGTGGATCAATAATGGCAAGGAATTTGTATTATGAAGAAAAGGATTCACCTATCTCATAGGAGGAGTTAGATGTTGATACTAATATTTTACATGAAAATGGAATAGCTAACACAGAATTCAAACTCTGACTACTAAACTCTGCTTTCCATGTCTCGTCTTGGAGTAGTTACCAGCCTTCCTTCACACGGCCAAAGTGAAACCAAAAGTGACTTTTCAGAACTTTAAACACAAATTGTTTCACTATGTTTACTCACTGGAATGTTCGCTTTGTTATTAGCAAATATTAAGTATCATCGCCATGCCTTGTTTAAGAGCAGGAAGAAGCTATTATTACATCATTATGAAAAGGTCTATTCCTATTAACATACAGAAACACTTTAATAGTGGTACCGGGGTAATGGCCCACAATAATCCAACATATTTTCACCTCTTGCAATTTGTAATGTACACAGTTGCTAAGAAATTTAAAACGCAACAATCTGGGTGAGCTAGAACTGCAGTGACTCTCGTACAAAACTAATTTGGATGTTAACTTGCACATAAAATATCCTAGAACCCAGTACGTTATCTGATAAAGGAAACTGTTATACATAAATTATAAGGAAAGCATTCAGTATACTGTTATCGCTTTCCACTACAATTCATTGTCATTTACATATCCACTTTCAAGAGAAATCAAATAATCACTTTAAACAAAACAGCTTTGTAAGAGAATTTTGAGAGGGTTTTAAGATTTAGGATGGAAGAATTTCTTAATAAAACAGTTTGTTTCAAAAACATTCAGAAAAAGATCTTAGATTAAAATGGGAGAGCTTGTTTACTTAAGTTATAGGGAAGGAAGAGGGGTATACTTGGAAGGGGAAAGATTCCTGGAGACTGGGAATAGTCTTTCGGGATAATCCCCAAGATTGGAGGAAACTCACTAGATGACTATGAAATATAGAATAGAAATGGTATGGAAAAAAAATTGCTGTTCTTCATTTCTACTGAAAAAACAATTTAAACTGGTTCCTCACTCAGATGCAGTATCTGTACTTCCATCAGATGCTGATCCCAAAATTCTTGCTCTGCAACAAAAACAAGATTCTAAGTGAAACAGAGAAGAAAAAGAGACAATTCCTAATTTTAAAAGTTCACTACCTTGCTTCAGCATATTCACGCTCTCTCTCGGCCAATGTTTTATGAACTGGTTTTTCAACTGCTGCAGGGTTTATCCTGTTATGAGCTGCAGTCTCCGATTCAGGTCTCTTTAAAATCCGGAGCTGAAAATTGAATCACTTATTTTGTTACACGCATTTGGGAATATTTAACAAAACAATGCTTATCAAGAAGTTTATTGTTTGACACTGACTTTAAAACTGCATATAATGAACATTTTGGTAATGACTATTACCTGCATCTGGTAAGAATCCACAAATACATCAATAAGACTTTGAATATAAATAACAAGTATGCAGAAATGCAAACTATTCAGTTGGCATTGTTTTGTCTACAAAAGGGGTTGGTGTAGGAAGTAGTCACCTGATTCTGTTATGTGGTTTATAGGCTGTCTGATGACGCACCTTTTATGTATGGGATGGTAACACAATTGCTGACAATGCGTATCATTCAAAAATAAATGATAAGCAACTGGAGGGGGGGGGGTGGGAGGAGGGGAAAGACATGCTAATCAAGGTCAGTGTGCAAATTCAAAACGTTTTTTAGTTATTAGTTGGACTTATCTTTGAACAGCAGGATTTTTTAACCATTCCATCTCCAAGAAAGGCTAATAATGAGTTTGTAGGGTGTAACTTATGTAGTTAATAACCTATGTTTCTATTATTATTATAAGTAGTTTAGGAGAATTTACTCCAGTGTTCCACTGTTTCTAGTGCACAATCAATTCTAATATTCTCAGCACCATTAAGCTTGTTTACTACTGTAGGGATAATTTAGATGTTGGGAAAACTTGTGCCTTTAACTAAAAGGGTTAAAACACTTTGAAGGTGTGGTACCAGTTAGAAAGTACAAACCTGAAAAGGAACAGTGCTCACGAATATAGATACAACTTAAGTACAGTCCCACCTTTATTAAACAGCCATCTATTACAAGGCCACTCTCTGCATAGTGGCCATTTTCAAAAATCTTGTTTTTTACATCTATAAATAGCTGTCTTTGATACCTCTTTGATACCAAAATCTATTTAAAGGAATCATCCACTGCATAACATTAATGTTCT
>JANVCF010179735.1:0-11038 GCA_025388745.1 Hydrozoanthus gracilis
GCCGGGGGGGGGGGGACGGTCCAGAGTTAAAAGGGTAGGATGACCATTGGTAATATTGGTAGTACCCCTAAAATACTGTAAAAAATACCAAGGGATAAAAATTTCTCACCCTAAAAACATGTTGTATCAAAGTGTAAGGAATTACAAAATGGTGACCTGAAGAGACTGTGTGCACAGTGAAATATAGTGAATCTATAAGCCACTATATACATGCAGAGTTTTAGTAAATTTTAAAATACAGACTTTTTTCTATTTAACTCATTCATAAAAAAAATTGAAGAAATGGTGACCTGAAGAGACTATTTGCTCAGCAAATATATTGAATCCATAAGCCACTATATACATGCAGATTTTTTAGTAAATTTTAAGGATATAAATAGATTATTTCATTTTAACGCATTCATAAAAAATATTTAAAAAATGGTGACCTGAAGAGGCTGTGTGCTCAGTGAAATATATTGAATCTATAAGCCACTATATATGTGCAGATTTTTAGTAAATTTTAGGAATAAACAGGTTTTTTCATTCTAACTCATTCATAAAAAAATTTAAAAAATATAGTCCTGAAGAGGTTGTGTACTCAGTGAAACATATTGAATCTACAAGCCACTATATACATGCAGATTTTTGGTAAATTTTAAAGATACAGATTTTTTTCATTTTAACTTGTTCAAAAATATTTTACCATAGTGCATAAAAAAATGAAGGATGTCTTATAGGAACAGAGTGAAAAAAAAAACCAGTTGAAAGTTCAGTACACATGCTTGCTAAAGCATGGGTTAGTCTGCAAGCAGTCCAATAGCTTTGCATTTTTCAACCCCAAAAAATTCCAGGCTCTTGGTTTAACACAGGATTTCTTTTAACAACTTCTAAAGATGCTGACAAATTTAACCCCCAAAAATATATGATGGTCATACCTACCACCACAATTTAGGGAGTACTCCCTCCCCAAGCCCCAATCACATATTTTGACGATGGGAGCAGGGGCAGAGGGGGTGGGTGGGAGGGAGGTGGGAGCATTGAGGTCTGAAGGTTTTTTTGGGTCAGAAATTTTGGCCAAAGGGTTTTTTTGATCCTTGAAAGATGTCAGAATTTGTTTGGGTTGTAAAAAATTGCAAGGGTTTTTTGGTATATTTGTATAACTTTTCATTAATCTCAGAGACCAACAATAACATAAGCATAATTATTAAATGTAAGTAAAGGAAGGGATTTTTTCAGGTGAGAAAAAAAATGACACAATTTGTAACATAACTGCCGAACTAACGTCTTTATTTTATCAAGCAATGATAATGATGCTCGTCAGAAAAAGAAGAAATACATTTAATGTAGTATACTATTTGTATTTATATATAATTATATACATGCAGGTGCTATCATATTTATCTCATTTTGTACTTGGATTTAAAAACATCCTTAAAAGTGTTAGTTGGCTGGCACATTTTACCAGAGCATCATTGGTATTATCATTATACGGTCATGATGCATATATAAATTTGTTTTTTTTGTACAAAAAAATTTAGTTTAGTATCCAGCTAACAATTTTTAGTTTATTCACCTTACTGAAATTTTATAAAACGAGAACAAAACAATGAAGAACCAGCAACGTCTAGTGAGTAAAATGAACAAAACTCAACTGGCATCAGATTAAAAGCTAGATTCTCCTTAGAAACATTATGAAAAATATTTGTATTAGTCTTAAATAAATGCTCCACTGTATAACATAGGACCCTTGTTGACAGCAGTTTTGTATGAAAACTGATTGGGCTACACTTTGAAAATAAAGGTATCTACTCTACTCTATTCATGGTCTTAAATAAAACTATTGTCAAGTCTTGTCCATATCAGAAGCTCAAATTTGATAATCCTGATACAACCATAAATCTAACAACAAGCAATTTAGTTCAAAATCATTCGAATTGAGTGCCTCCAGTTGGAAATGCGACGTGTTTTGGTTTTGATGAGTACAACAAGAGGGGTCTGGCACTACCACTGAATCACATCACATTTCAAAAGTGGCACACAGACTGAGGAAATGATCAAACTAAATTGTTTAGTACTAGATTTATGAACAGCATTATCAAATTTGAGCTGCAGATATACATATTGACACAGACTTAATAAAAAATTTATTTGGGACCAATAATGGTATAATAATTATACAATGAAAGGTTCCTTTAACAGAATATTAGGGAGTTTTTACCAGAAAAATGCATTGAAAAAGCAAGAAAATTTAGTAGTAAATTCTTTCAGCCCAAAATGTACCAAAATAGTGTTGTATCAAGATAACTTTTCCAACTTTTACGACGGACCTCTGTTTTTATGGTTTTGAGAGAGGGTTTTTTTTAGGGTTTAGTTGTTCAAGGAGAAGCTAGACACTGGTAAAATGGCTAGGACCTGAAAGGTAGAAAGTTTTGCAACAAGGAAGTAAGTGAAATTACTAGATACACTAGCATTATGATGTGTCAGAAACAAGTTTGGCTACCTGACTGGCAGCCATCGTTTAACTCCTGCTTTATAAATAGGTTTGAGTCTATAAAGTTTAACTAAGCATTGCCTATTAATACTGTAAGTGGCCATTATATATAATGATGTACATCTAGGAAATATATAATTATGTAAATTTCTAAAGTATCTTGGAGTATGAAGACAGGGTTATTAGAGGTAACTTTAAATTATTATTAGAAAAGTACATATTTAAGTTTTCATTACAGTAAGATGAAACCTGCATATAAATTTACTAAAACCTTATAATCAATTGTCTCTAAAAAGAGAGGTAGATAAAGGAAAAGGTATTCATGCAGGCATAATAAACAGCCCTATACTCCATGGTTGACAAGAAAGAAAGAGAAAAGACTCTGGTGAACTTTGTCTAGGAATCAATTTCCTAAAGAGAAAAGTTGAAAATGCTAAGCTTGCAATGGAGTTAAAGATAAGGGACAATTTATGGTACAGCAATAGTTCTTTTTGTGCATCGACACACAGTTCTTTAGCTTACATAATGATGGTAGTGGTGGTGACTGTGGTGATGATGGTGTTCATGACGATGCACAACAGGTTGTTGGGGTTCTTGCTGACACTTGCAATGGTGCTTACAAAACGATTGCTGTTGACCACTGTGTCTGTTGTTGCGACGAGGTCTTGGAGATGGGTTGAGATATGTGCAAGGTTGTCTGTCTGTGTGATTTGGAGAAGTAACAGGACTTGTAGCTAAGTCGAGGTATTGTGAACAGTGGTACTGTTTACAAGTGACCACCTCTTTATCAGCTTGTTTGTGGTGCGACCTATGCTTATGACGATGGGTCTCTTTTCCATGCTCATGTTCAACCCCATCAACTGGTTTACACCACTGATTTATCCAGTCCTGCACTCGACTCATGTCAGCCTTGTGGTTGGTCCCTATGGCTGGGTCACACTCCCCTGGCCCTGTCTGTAACCTCTTGGGGTAATGGTACTGTGTGGTGTTTCCTCTAGGCGCACTCGAGCTTCGCTCTCTGTGTCTACTTTGTCTTTCTGCTCTTCGCTGCTCACACCTCTTACAACCTGATTTTTGACGATGTGAAGGAGTCGTGCCAGTATTTTCAAGGCTCTCCATACCAACAGGGGGTTCACACAGTGCCCTTGACTCCCTTGTAGGTGGCTTGTTCAAACAGTCTGAGGAAGTTGGTGGGTTTACTTTCATAGAGTCAACTCTTTCAAGAGGCAAAGATTTTGCTCTTATTCGCTTTGGGACTTGAGTACCACATGCTGACAGCACATACTCATGTCTTGTTGAGACTGCATCACTTGCGTCTTTTCCATGTTCCTTTGAAACTGACAGGCGAACTCTAAGCTTTTTCAGAGGGTCCCGCTGAGGATTCCTTGACTGGTTGATGTTTTTTCCTAAGACTTCGTATATTGACTTCACAAGATTCTTGATGTCCTAATCAACAGATATTGAAAGGATTTGGTTAAAAAATTTGAATTCTTATGATTAAACTTGAAGTATTAACTGCTACAAAGCAGGAAAACAGGCCTTTAGGGAGGGAGGGGTGGGGGTGTTATGGTCCACATTTTTGTTGACCAACTATTTGAAGAAGCAATATTATCCTCTTATTTTCTTAATAAAGAGGATAATATGGTCCGCTTTTTTGTTGACCAATTATTTAAAGAAGCAATAATATCCTGTTTGACCAACTATTTGAAGAAGCAATAATTTGTTATCTTATTTGACCAACTACTTGAAGAATTATTATCCTCTTGATTTTCTTAGTAAAGAAGACAGTATGTTCCACTTTTTTGTTGACCAATTATTTGAAGAAGCAAAATTATCCCCTTTGACCGACTATTCGAAGAAGCAATTTATTATCTTCATTGACCAACTATTTGAAGAAGCAATATTATCCTCTTGATTTTCTTAATAAAGAGGATAATATGGTACGCTTTTTTGTTGAACAACTATTTGAAGAAGCAATAATTTATTATCCTCTTTGACCAGCCATTTGAAGAATTATTATCCTCTTGATTTTCTTAGTAAAGAAAACAATTTGTTCCACTTTTTGTTGACCAATTATTTGAAGAAGCAATATTATCCTCTTTGACCAACTATTTGAAGAAGCAATAATTTATTATTCTCTTTGACAAATTGTTTGAAGAAGCAATATTATCCTCTCTGACCAACTATTTGAAGAAGCTATATCATCCTCTTGATTTCTTAACCATTATGAAGTTCAAAAGTTTTATTATATCCAGGATTTTGAAATTGTTTTTGCCTGCCTGTTTTACATTTCAGACTTAGGCAGTATCATTTTCAAAATTTTCTGTGGGAGGATGCCCCTGGCATGGACCCCCTGAGACTTGCGCTTTCAGCGCTCTTTTGGTCTGTCTCTTCATTTGACTGCACCCTGCTGTAAAACGTTCTGGCTACTGGAGAGAATAAAAAAGGTTTTAAAACTGACCTATCTTACATTTGTATGGTGAAGCAAAAGGAATAATAATAACTCACATCACGAGTGACTTGTCCTTGCCCTTCAAAGTCATATAAAGTATAAGACCACTCTTGCTCCGACCCAGTTGACTTCACAGACAAACCACATTCTGCAAGTTCCTAAACCAAGCACATTAACAAGTGTTAGCCTTTAAAATAGTGTGATGAAAGCCCTCTGTACTGACAATACTGAACGTTGTTGCTGGACTAACAAAGAAAGCAGCAAACTGATTATGAATCCTTCAGGTCAACTTCATAGGAAATAAGTAGATTAATGTGGCAATATCTTATCTCCATTTCCAGTAACATTTTCCTCAGTAAAAAAGCCAAGAAAGGCAAACTATTGTGATGAACTGCAAAATTGCAAAAAGTTCTCTTTGACTACAATATAATAGAATGAGTGAGGCTTTTTTATGCAGAACAGCAATTTTTCCAATTAAGTTTTAAAAAGTGTTTGGAAGTGTGTGAAGATATTCTAGGAGTTCTTAACTGGCTCTTAATTTTTCAAGAGTGTTGCATCTTTGGATTTAGTGTCAAGGATCTTTAAGGTTAGAATTTTGATGTTATCATCTTTAATTGGTACCTTTGATGGCTTGGTTTGGGTGGCAGCTTCGACCAGTCCTTCTCTCTTGAACTCCTCGTCAAATCTTTTGCCATCTGGTTCATCAGGCAACTCCACAACTAGAAAAAAGAACTCTCTGGTTATTTAACGGTAGTTAAAATAAATCTATAAACACGAATTGGAGTGCTAATTGTATTTAGCGACTAAAAGCAAATATTACAGCCAGTGGTAACAATGTTATAAATAAAAATTATAGCAATAAATGGAAATGTGTCATCTTTAAGGATGGTTTTCTGACAAAAACAGAGTTATCCTTATTCACAACTAATTTAAATAAATTAAGCATAATATATCAAAATATTTTCGTTGGATGCTCCTTTGATACTTTTGAAAATTAATACATTGATCTAATTACATATACTGTTTTTTAATATAAAATTAACAGTGCTTGTCACAAATTTGACGTTAAAGCAACTAATCATTTGATATTGTTCCACAACAAAAGGCCATGTTATCATAATTCATCTAGTTTATTAATAACTTATCACTGTAAATTGTTATTGGCTTTGTCAATTTTTAATATTTTGATCAATGTTTTTTTGTTATAACCTTTGTTGCCAATATCAAGTGCAAAACTAAGCTATGTGTACAACTCAATCTTTCAATTTTGAAATACTATCTTAAGAGATTAAAGCAAAGTTTCCATACAACATTATTATGGTAGTTTTACTACTTTTACAAATAACTGTAAAATGATGGTGATAATATTACAACAAGTTTCTAGAATATTCAACTTCTTCTTGACATATGACTTTTATTTTTAGTTAAGTATATATATAAAAACATTTTGGACTGTTATTCAGTTAAACCATATAAATTAAATAAAGACTAGTATTTAACGGAAAACTTCTTCGGAAAAAAATGTTATGCCTCGAGCAGGAATCGAACTTATGTCCCTCGGTTTCATATCCGAATGTGATACCACTACACCATCGAGTAACCCTGCTGGTAGCGTTCCGGTTGACTTCGTCTGTATTTGTATTTGGCTATTTGGTGTTTAGTTTAAAGAACGCCGCTTGGCAAATTTACATAACAGTTAAAGCATAAAAGCGTTAAGGTTTTATTTTAAGATTAGGCTGTATCCATATATATTCACAAAATACTAGTAGACTTTTGTCTCTTCTGTGCAAAAAAATTCTAAAAACGTTTTATGATCTACTTCAGAGGAAGTGTAAAGAAAAATTTGAAATAATCCATTTAAGGTAAAAAATAATCTAAGCAAACGGAACTTGTAGTTACACAATGATTGCAAATATATTCATGGATAAAATCCGGGAGCTTTCCTTTTGATTAAGCTATCAAGATGTAGATTATTCTTTTATTATTCAAACATAACTGCAAGAGAAAAGAATTGATCAGACAAGAAATTCTCCTAAACAACTTAAGAGATAAATATGGATCCGAATTTGGAGAGTTAACAGCACATCATTTACCGTTTATTTGTTTGTTTACTTGTATATAATTTTTATATTTTTAAAATACTCTTATTTATATTTTGATTATCCAAGCAAATAATAACTGACCAAAAAACATTAAAAAAAAACGAACCAAAATTTCAATGGTAAAAGTTTTGTCATTATTGTTGGTTTTGCTATACTAAAGTAAATGGGCAGGACATGAAACAATAACAGGTTTACTTTATCTCATGATGTGAATACAAGAAAATTGCGTCTTTGTCTCTTTGGAAGTCAAGCTGTTTTACAACAAATTAACTCCCGCTGGGCCATTCAACTGTAAATTCAAAATGTTGCCAAATATATTTGCTGATTAAAACGTCGACACAGCACTTTTAAAATATTTTCAAAGTCTTTCGTCCGTCGATCGTTTTTCTCATCCAAATCTTTGACTGTAATTGATATAAATCTTGACCACATTTGGCTGAGAACTTTCAGCTCGTTTCAGAAAAGGCTAAGTATTTCTTTATTTCGAAATACCCTCGGGACGTCTCTTTGTTCTTGGGCGAAAACCTATTTAATAAAATCAGCATAAACAGGAATAAGTACACGAATAGTATTCACTAGAAAGGAGAACACATAAAACCTACGTATTTTGAAAGCTAGGAGTTAATTTGAACAACTTTTGACAAAAACAAGTTTCAGAATATGTTCAAATTTTTTTAAGGTGAAAGGAACGATTTCTGTTAGAAATCAATATCAACTGTTTTTGAGCAGTCTGCACGAACTAACACCACCGACGCTGTTTATAAAATAATCAAAGCTTTAGAACTTGTAAATGCTATTTTTTACTTGTAGAACTAAAAGCCTGTGAGGTATTAAAGCTGAAAAGAACGTCAAGTCTCTAGTTTAAATTATGAAGACTTGAGGCAGGAATCATCTAGTCTGTTTTTGTAGCGAAAAAACTTCCCGTTCGCGAACCAAAAGTGCAAAGGTCTAGTCGGCTGAAACACACTCATAACAACTTCTAATGACGGATGCTTTAACTTTACATACATACCCCACGAAAATGTTTGGCAAACTTGGGCAGTAATTTTTATAATGAAGTTTACAATGATATGGTGTTTATGAAAGGCAAACACATTCTATCATGTTTTTGCAGGTTTGTTTCCTTTTCTTTTTAAATTATTTCTTAATTTCCGTCTTAACACTATTAAGATTCATGGCACCAGTCTGACAACTAAAGAAGAACACCGCCGCTTTTTTGACGTAAGTATTTTCGGAAAATCCGCTTCGTTCAGCGAAGCAATTTTCTAGTCGATATTATACTGGCGGCAGCAAATCCGCGGAAGGCTGATATCAGCAAGTTTTCCTCGCCCCGGGCAAACAGTTGTTGTGGATCAACGCGCTTAATATGAGCCATTTTCGTGCCGTCCATTTATCAACTTAGAATATTTTAATTTTCTAACATTAATTAATACATAACCTTTGCAACGATGACAAAGCTGGTGGTAACAAAACTGTTTTAAGAACTCGTAGTGACGGACCCCCGGTTTAAATTTTTGTTTTACTGTTTGTCTCTTTATCTATAAAAACAGGTAAAAGTGATTATGTGCTTAGAGAAGCCAAAGGGTAAAAGCTTGTCACCAAGAATCTTAACACTTTTTAAATGGCCTTTGATGGACGCAAAATTTGCTTCAGTTGACGGCGGTTTATTTGTGAAGAAAATAACTCTCGATATCTTATACCAAAACAAAACACTAAAACTTTCCTCTCACCTTCAATCGGATAATCTAGGTAAAACCCTTTCTTGTTTGCTGCCGCTTTTTCTTCTGGGTCATATTCATACGGAACTTCCTACAATAATAGAAATATAACTAGTTAGAAAATAGTCTTATAAAGCCGCGAAAAAAAAACTAAGTACCTCGCCTCTTCGCCTTTCACGATGACCACGGCTTTTATGCATTCTGACTGCCATAGCACAATTAAGCGAACTAAAAGAACTACACACACTCGTTGGGGGAGCAAGCATTGTAAACACTGCGGTGCGCGATCGGCTGATCGGAACTTTTGTAAGAAACTCTATACAATAAAACCTTATAAGAACAGGATATTGTCAAAGAAAGGCTAAAATGCTTCTCTGTCAGCTTAAATAATGCAAAAACACCCGAGGGCACAGAAAGGCGTGGCTTCATCAAAATATACGAAAATATAGCGCAGTCTTTAAGATTTAACGCTTTCAGAACTTGCCACAAGTAATAATCGATGAAGTTTTTCTGGACTAAGTTTTGGAGAAATTTTTTGTCAATTTTCTGTGCGATGCGTCGAGGGAAATTTGCTTGGATATAACAAAATTTGTTTTTTTTAAACCGATGTTATTTGACTTTAAAAGGATCTATCTAATGGCCTGCTTTTGATCGGATCCTGATACTAATCTACCTGTCTCAAGTAGCTAGAAACACTTTCGCTAAAACCGGATGTGCCGCTTCTTTGGTTGAAAATAAGTATTATACACGGAAAGATTTGGCTTTTCCCTCTGTTTTTGAACAATTAAATCTACGCAACAGCACGGTGGCAAAACATACGTAAAAAAGCACAGCTTGCTAAAAAACAAATTTAAAAAACCTTTTGGTTTATACCAGTAAAGTCAAAGAACTGGTCCGGCTGTTATAAAAGTTTTCGCAACTGAAGCACTAGGCTTTTAAATTAATATAAATACACTTGTGAGCTGAAGAATTACATAGTTGAACACGATTCTCAAAATCTTGCGTTGATTCAAATTTACAACAAGTGGATTACAAGAATGGTACTCAAAGAAGAGAGATAAACTAAGCAAAACAAGAAGCGAGAGGATCTTCAATATAACTGCATCGACGTCATCGCGACGCAAAATCAGATTTATGATCGAAGTTCTTTTGATAACCAAAAGAATCGAGTAGATAAGGCTGTCACAAAAGAATGCTACCGATAGTCGGTAATAAAAAACATGTTGTTTTCTAAATTTGGTTCGCATTTATGGCCGATTTAAATGCGAGAAACTGAACAGTTAAGATATGTTTGGTGTTCAAAATATAGCCCAGATTTAGTATTACTGGTCGAAATAATGTTAGGTGAATTTAAAACAACTTTAATTACAAGTTAAGAATAAGATACACTCTTTCAGTTTTTATAAAATGCAGTAAATGTGGCCAAGGCTTTTAAGCCCCAAATTGTTCTTAAAATAATTGTTTTAATGCTATGTGTGGTTGAAGAAAAACCTAAGGTGCTCGACACATAAACATGTACATTGTAAGAAACTTACTTTGAAGCAAAAATGATTTGAGGTGATAACAATGATTAAAAGACAAAATACTGTGAATCATTTTTTATTCATTCTGTATATGATGGAAGCTGAGGAAATGTTTTTTTGAAATTTATCTATCTGCTTGTTCTAAAATTGTTCTTAAATTTTGGCCAGCCTGAGTGTAGTTCTTGTAAAGTTGTTCTAATCAAAATATGTATGGTTCAGAAAGAAGGATGACATAACTACATAACTAAAAGACAAGGATGGAAAGCACATAGTTTCATAATGCTATAATGCTTAGTAGGCTGATATGTGTTGTCTCAGTGATATAAGTATCTTGACAGATTTTAAACTTACTTTGGTGACATATAAACCACATTTATAAACTTCATTAAGCCTTTAAAATCCCCAACCAGATTACATTGAAGAAATTGAAATTGATCGTATGTAAGTTAAGAAACCAAAAATAAAAAGCAAAACTCTCTTGTTTATATAAATGTGTTACCTAATTTGGAGAATTTGTTTATCATTATTGCCATCTATTATCTGTTACAGAAAGGGTTGAGTCATTGTATTAATCAACAGAAAGAGAGCTTTTAAGTGGACTTGTTAATGAATAGCTGTTGTATTCAGGCAATAAAAGACTGGGTCTCAGTGAAGCATGGACAGAAGAAGCAAAAGATTATTTGAGTGCACTTTGGAAGTTATTGTAGTTTGTTATGAAATTTGAATCTCCTGTTAAAAAATTCCTAATGTTAGCCAGAAATTATTGAGCC
>JANVCF010179846.1:0-11038 GCA_025388745.1 Hydrozoanthus gracilis
AAAACAATTTAAGTAACAATTAGAAGTTGTTATGGAAATAGTAATATTGATAGGAAATTACATAAACTTACAGATGTTTCAGAGAACTTAACCGAGTGTGATTTCGAAGCCGGCATCAATTTCGTTGTTCTCTGTGATCTGTTTAAAGCCAGCGGAAAGAAATGATCTGGTTTGCCCCAGAGACCAAGAATCTTGGATTCGTTGTTTAAGGCAGCGGAGATACGAGGATTTGAACCTATTCTGAAATTAACTAGCGCATCTGACAATGCCCTTAAAGTTTTTTATCACCGTGACAGTCGTAATTAAATATAAAAAAATCAAATAAACACGTTTAAAAAGCAACAAAAAGCGAGATACTTACAGTAACACGTGCTCTAGCCGTCCGCCATCTTTGAGTGCTAACTAAAGAAGTCATGTAAGACTAACGAAATGTCCTCTCGTTTTTAACGGTTTTAAGCTTTTAACAGTTACTATTATGACCTCAAATGTAAAACCCGTTGTTTTTACCTTAAATAACCCCTTTTTGAATGTCTATTTTCAAAATAATGTAAAATTTAAAAGAAAATATTTTTTATTTCCGCCATCTTGGATTTTAGCGATTTGAGCGACTTAAAACACTATTATTACTGTCGCTGAGCTACCGCTTTGACACGGCCAGCATATATTTTCATGCTCTATATATAGTATTGATTAAATTAAACTGGGTGTCGCTTTGTCCCTCGAGATAGTACTGATAAGTTGCCTGGCTCATTGACTAATTGTAGCGAAGTTCAACAACTACAAGGTGAAAGAAAGAATTTTAAGATTCACGAATGGATTGAAGGGCAATTTGTACGTCAGAGAAGACTGGCAAAAGAAAAGAATTGATCCCAAAAAGGCAAGGGGAGCACAAGAAAGGCAACGCTGCCTTCTTTTAAAAGATACGACAAGCTGGTTGTTTACCCGCCTAGCAGGACGCGAGAATCCCGTGAGATCTCCACGGCAATTTTCGCCCCTTACCTCTTAAGGCAAAAGGCCGCGGTTAATCATCTTGGCGTACACCATCACCGCAAAGCGCTTCATTCATACAGTGAAGGATCATAAGATAAGCCTATCAATTACAATTTATAGTATACTTTTTTCTGTATTGTCTAACTACTAAACATGTTTAATGAACTGCCGTTTTGTCACTTAGATCTAGACAACGACAGTTTTGAGATAGCGCTCTATGAATTCGAACACGGCCCGATTAGATATAGTCCGGATAGACCGGCAGCCTTGTCTTTTAACCCCCTTCAGTCAAATTGACCATCTTACATTTAGAAGTAATGATCCAGCTGACACTTTTCAGCAATTGAATAATTCATGTGAGTACTACATTATATTGAAAACCAACTCAAAGAAATGCTTACCACAAAATGTAAGATGGCAAATAGTATCCTATTTCCACGGTCTTACCTGCACACCTAAATGAGGTATGGAAATCCGGCGGCTACTCTCAGACGGAAGTAAAACATATTAATAAAAGGGTGGGATGGGTGGGAGATCTGAAAGTAGCCCAGGAGGAGTGAAGGTAAAACAATGGAAATAACCTCAGACAATGCCCGCTGCCGTAGTGTCTTGGAAGAAGTGGTAATCTATTCACGTAGGCTTGTCTCTTATATCCGCTTGGGTAAGACCGCTGTGAATAGTATCCTATTTCCACGGTCTTACCTGCACTCCTAAATGAGGTATGGAAATCCGGTGGCATCACAGAAGCAGTCCAACTAGACTGCCACCCACATAAATCAGAGTCCGACATCCCAAATCTTAAAACGGGTCAAACCCGAACCTCAAGAGACACTGGACCCCAAAATTTTAAAAAGCGCTTGACCCTAAGCTGAAATTTGTAAAACTACACCCGAAATAACCAAGTCCTACATGGGAGTCCGGCACACACAACAGGCTGGGGAGGACATTGCATAACCCGAAAATCTACAGTTTGCTTAGGAAGGGGCTGGTCGCTTACCCGGGAGTGAGACAGGAGTGGGAAACGCTACGATAAAGTTCTTGAGTTCATTGTAGTCAGTATAAAGCGCTGCTGTGTTGCTGGCTGGTATGAGCTGGGAAGCGAGTAGGCCAGCTGGTGCTCCTGCCCGAATAACGTTGGCCAGCTTGAGGTAATAAGATGCTGTTTCGGGATTCGACCAGCCAATGTGGGACATGGAGTCGGCTAGAGAGGAACCCGGAAAAAAGTAAAGTAAGAGCACAACTAGAACGAAAACTATGGATAGTCTCACCGCCGTCAATATTCGCCTCTTGTAAGTATAGTTGGAGCCGGGACTCCGCAGCAGAGCTCGTGAATGGGCGGTCAATAACATGCTCCTGGGGATTAGTAGTGCGAAAGAGATAACCAGACTTCAAGTTAATACCGAGTTCTTTCGATATAGCTATATAGTTTTCTATGGCCCTTACAGGGCACAGCGCGGGGTTCGGGTGACGACGCATTCCAAATACATTAGCTGCTTCGTCACGTAGCGTCTTTCCCCAAATATAATTGAATAAAAAGCCGTCGTCTTGGGGAAAACGCGCAATCTCAGGGGTCTTAACTTGGTCGAGATCACTACCTCTATTCCCAGAATAAAACAACGCCTTGAAATAAGCCTGGTCGCGTGCAGTTATGAAAATATCTGTGGGGCTAATGGATGGTCGTACTAGACGCTTGTCCAAATGACGAGCAAGAGACAAGAGCTTATCGGTAAATATCGGGGTCGCTTGCCTAGGAGTAATTCTGGCTTGAAGCTGTTCCGCGGTCACAGACTTGAGGTACTGCTTGACAAGATTATCGGTGGCGGGATTTCCAATTAGGAGGGCACCATTCCAGTCACCCTGGCAACCGGCATCAGCAAATATAGAACGCAACTTCCCAATATAAGAGTCAATCGTGTTGAACGCAAGACGTAAAGGACGCTTACAGCGGAAGTGACAACGCTGATCAAGATGTTGACAGCTGTCGCAATGTACCTTGGTTTTTCCCTTTGCATCCTTAAAAACAAGGAAACGACAAACATCAAGGGGGTTACCTGGAAGATAGATTTTTCGCCCTCGAGCGCACGTAGGAAAGCCTCTAATTCTACTTTTAAAGCTTTCTTTTGCTTTGAGAAGGTCGTTGACAATTGTTTGGCTTGCAAGGATTGAATACGTAAACGGCTGGCTGTAGATGAGAGGGGTCGAGTAGGCGTCTTACGTAGCCACAGCGTTGGCAGAAACGAAATATGTCGTCGTTTGTGTAGGCACAAGATGGGCAGCGAACCCCGGCACGAACAAACATTGGGCGGTAGGGAGTTCCTGGGGAGAAAGGGTAACTGGACATGACATGCTTGACATTCTGAAAACCATTGCACAAGGTTTAGGCTTTACATGTACACTTTATTGGTAATGGCGATTTCATGACCATACAAAACCAAGAAATGCTTATATTGTTAGACATAAGCCAGCTGGTTTAATCAAAATTGAAACCTTTTGCATGAAAGAAAACAAATCTCAACGCTTATGATATACCAACCATTGCTGAGCATAACCGAACGTAAGGGATAACTCTAAATACCCATAAATCCTAAAGGAGGGGCCAGGATTCAGAAAACCCACTTGCACAGGGTAGGAGTACGGCCCCTGTTGTTCCTTTTGTGGCTAAACAAAGAGAGTCAAAAGGCTGCAAGGCCTTAAGAAAACGGAGCAGCTGCGGGATCAGCGAAATAGGGAGAAAGGTGTTGGCCAAAACAAGTCACAATGCTTACTGGGCAGTTGGGCAAAGACATTTACCCCAAAGGCCCCTAATATACGGTATGGAAAAAAGAAGGGAAGGGGCGATCCGCTGAAGGTGGATTGAACATTAGATGGTAAGGCCATCAGGTTGGCTGAGTGACCGGTTGGGCCTCCAAACATCTTCTGCACTTTACCCCATACCACTGGAGAAAGCTTAGAATCTTGCAAAGATAGCTTACGCGATGGGGAATCCGCAGGATTAGATGATGAAGGAATATGATGAAGATGAAGTTGTATGTTAGTGGAAGTTACTAACCAGAAAAGCTTCTTGAGTGCATCACAAAGCATATGGGACCTGGCCCCTTGTGCCTACCAAGCTCTGATGAGGACGCGGTTTTCAGTGAATACATCGACCCAGCTGTGCCTGACAGATTGGCAAAGAGACTCCAAGGTGTTTACTAAGGTCAGGGATTCTTTAACATTAATTAATGTGGAGGTCCATCTGGTTGGGTGGCCAGTAATCCCGGATCGCAACCGCGTGAACGTTTGGGGTAAAGATGGCGCCTCAAGACAAAAGCAGAAGAATCAGAACATAACACAATCTGAGAATGAGACCCTTGGCGCCATGGTAGGAAATCCTCCCAGGTCTCCAAAAAGGACCAATGTTTAATCTCCTCTCGCAAACGACCCGAGACCGGGATAGGGCGAGAGGCGCGACATCCTTTTGAAATAGCCATATTAATCGCATTAATAAAGATCCTGGCTCCCGGAACAGCAAGAGAAAACGAGATACACTCTCCAGACAGGCGCTGAAGTGTCTTTACATCGGTAGTAGAAGAGGAAAGAAGAAAATGTACGAGAGACAGGAATTTCTGCTTCTTACGCTCAATCACCAGAAATGCCTGGTGAACAAAGTCTACCAAAAATCCGAGAAAAGGGACAGTCTGAGTCGGAATGAGTATAGATTTATCCAGGTTGATAAAGTATCCAAGGGATACCAGGGTGTGACAAACAATAAAAATAGCCGAGGAAGCGCGAGAAAAAGCCCTCTCTCTTTCAGAGGAAAGAGCCTTATACGCTTTAGCATAAGGAGGCAACATGAGCTCTCCGGTGTGCCGATCATCGATGTAAAGCGAACAAGGGATGGAAACTGAACAGAAGTAATGCGCTGCCAAAAGACCAATAAAGCGGTAAATATAGGCGGAGGATTTCCAACCAAAAGGGATGGTGTTACTCACAAAATACCAAACACCCCACTAGAACCCAAAAAACGGGCGACTTTTAGATAACAAAAGCACATGATCATAACCAGACTTATCGTCACACACGTTTTGAAAGGAATTCTGCGAGACATAACGGGGGACAGACGAAATAGAATCTAAATGGAATGGAGTGTCTTTGATCCAGAGGTTGAGAAAACGGCCGTCGTTGCAAAGATGGGGCTTCGAGGGTTCTACAGTAAGCGGCATAACCAAATGTGGGGGTGCAACCTCCCCTACTTTCCCCCATATAGAGATTGCTCTTGAAATTAAGCGATTAATAATGGTATCGGAAATAAACTGAGCCAAGTGCTGGCAAGAAATTGAATTGGAAAAAACCTCAGGAGGGGGTAAAACCGAGTCAACATTCTCCCATTTGAAATGGCCGTTAAAAGGCTGGAAGAATTCGTATACGTTGACCTTGTTCCTAATCCAGTGGATGACCCTTAACGCCAGTTCACCCGAAGCGAAAGCGGCCATTTTCTCCCAAACTTCTTTATGCGTATTGAGATTTCCCGCCACAAACGTTTTAGGGTCTCTGAAAAGGAGCATTGAGGCATCCGTAATCTTGGCACCAGCGAGAACCGACTTAACAAGTTGCGGGGAAATATGAATGTTGCCAACTGCCATCCCCTGAGTCTTTCCCATGCCCAAAGGTTCTGAATTTGATTGCATCAATAGCACGGAGGGAATGCTGACTGCGGTAGGCAGAAAATATGATGTAAACTCCCAAGATGGAATAGAAGGACTTGGTCCGAAAGATATAAACAAAAGGCAGGCAAAGGAAGATGAGAGGACAGGGACGACTCAGGGGACGACAGTTTTGAGCCCCGGTGGTCCGAGAAGGGAATTAGGCCCCCCTTCAAAACTGTCATCCTAGAGTGGATAAGAAAAGAGAGATAAATGAGAGAGGGACAAGTAAACCAAGATTGTTCTGTAACACCTTTAATAGCAATATTTGATACAAGGTATTGACGTTACCAGAAACTAATCAATAAGCAGAGCTTTTACTAATACAAATTTTCACATAAAATTAAACAGAACGTCAGTCATAAAAAGGATGAGTGACACCAGAATTTACAGTCACTAAAACATTTCTGTTTGATGTCGAGTAAATTGCTGCTAGCTTTGCTGTGGGCCCTGCCGGTAGGGATGTGGGCGGCTAAAACACCGGAAAGAAACGTGACCGGGTCTGCCACAGCTAAAACAGGACGTCGGGTGGAACGGTTGTTAAACCTTGGCCTAGCTGACGGAGCGAGCCCGAGTGCTTTGTTAACCTTGGCCAGAGATTGAGTAATTTTGGCAAATTCCTTGTCAGCGAACAGCGATATGAAATATGCCTTAAATTGAGCGGGAGGCTTGGATATGCGAGGATATATATCTCATCTCCAGGCTGACCGAAAAATATGCTGCACGGTCAAGGTCCTTGAGGGCGGCTACCCTCACAAGGTCTTGCACAATGGCCTAAGCTTCAAACTCGTGTGGTGGCTTCAGGGCGAGTCCATTAATTTTAGCAAATATTGAAGCGACAGAAGAGTCCTGTTTCTCCTCCGGTGCCTTTAATCTCTGCTTAAGGAGGTTGAGCTCTGAGGCCTTTAAGCGAATAAGGAAAAGTATAAGCAAAAGCTTTGTATAACCAACCCTGTAACACGATATGAGACCGTAAAACGGTTCAATGCGTCTAATAGCTGAGCACTGGCGAGACCACCAGTAAACAGCGCAACCAACAGCATGATGAAACGGGGTAAAAAATGAAGGCCAAAGCGGGAAAATCTTTGAACAACAAATTATCTTCAAGACATTCGCTTCGAACAACAACCGTATAAGTAAAACATCTGCCTAACAAGAAAATGCAGGAGAAAAACGTAACAAAAGAAATCGGAGGCCAAAAGCGGGAACGAGCAACAAAAGTATAACTAAACCGATACATCTCTCACCATAAGCGGGAAACCTGAACAACAATTTGGTGAAAACATTGTAAAAATCTTCGGAAGTGCTCGGAAGTCCTCGGAACATGTTGAAAGTTTTGAAAATCTTCGAAAGTGCTCGGAAGTCCTCGGAACATGTTGAAAGTTTTGAAAATAGTTTTTGGGAATGTTGAGAAAAACAAGTGGAAATATGAAGACGTTTCCACGCCAGTAAAAATATGAAGAATATCCTACTCAGCTCCCGGATGTGGCGGGACATGAACTATACAAATAGGATATTTCCCAGGAAGACACTGCAGCCCATCCAAAAAGAGAATAAATCTAAGGTAAACAGCGGGAAAATCTGAAGGACTTTTCGTGATTATTAAATCCGCAGTGCGAACAAATAATGATATATTTGATTACCGTAGAACCACCACAGGTGAACACGAAAACAATTACGCATAACATGGCTTGTTGCACACAGAATAAATCTCACGCCATGGCGGGAAAATGGGAAAACATCCGCGTGAAAACAAAATGCATGCTAGGAAAATAATATAACAAAATACATCCAATGCCAAAACCGGGAACAACTGGTCATAAAATATCCGCTATAAAACAGAATGCATTAGGGAACCAATATAATAAGATGCAGCAAATGTCACAAGAGGGAAAATAAATCATCCGCACTATAACAAATTGCATGTGGCAGATACTATAACAATATGCCACACGTAGGAAAATTAAAACCGATGTTATCATAAACTTCCACTGTACAAAAAGAAACATGAAGAAATAAATGCAAGACAATAAATCTCATGCCATAAGCGGGAAAATTTAAAAGAAGCTGTTATAACAAAATTTTCGCATTGTGACAAAATTAATGCAAGACGGAACCAATTAACAGAACAAACCTAATGCCATGTGTGGGAGAATTTGAATGACAATTTAATAGTAAAACATCCGCGTTACTAAACAAAATGTGCGAGGAGATAAATATAACAAAACACATCCGATGCCATAAGCGAGAAAATTCAAACAACAATGTTATTGTAGACAGAGTACATGAGGAAATAACTGTGCACAAGACATCTCAGGTCACAAGCGGGAAAGTTAAAACAATTTTATGACAGGATTACAACAAAGGCAGACAAGAGGATATAAATTCATCATCTGCTTTAGATAAAATAAACGAGGAAACCACGGGCGCTAAGATAATATCAGTATATAGTTAGTGATTGATAATGTAGCAGCTAGTATTGTAAAGACTTGTGACCGTTATTTTCACCGAAATACGTCCGAATTGTCCTTTACTATTCGTGATAAATGCTATAGCTAAGTTGCTACCGTTATTTTCACTGAATTTTCAATAAATGCTAGTTTCTAACCGTTAGATGGGGTTGGCGAAGCCACGAACGAGTGTACTTTGAGATTTACCGCTACCAAAGCATTTTGAAAATCTGAATATATACTTACATGCATGATTTTCCGCTGAATTGTCCGTTCATGCAACTAATCATTCCAAGCTGTGCGCTGCATTATGGCGACGTGATTATAAGTAACGCCAACAAACCATATCCATGACCCACAAATAGATTTTACCTCAGTTCTCAACGGACGCTACTCAACGAGCCGCCACATGGTTTTCACTTAGCCGGCGGTTTTATATTTCATTCCAGAGTTTGTTATTAACTCGGATCTTGCGTCTTCCCGATTGACGACTTGAGGACGGTATGCTTATGTTAAAAAGGCGGACCCTTTCCGACGCCACAGCTTCTGCTAAGGACGACGAAGGCTGGTCATTGCGCCTAGATCGTCTGCATGCCTATCTTAAACGGACTCTGTCCCCAATCCTTTGAGGACCCCTAAACTTTGCAGTTCACCGTCGGATGCAGTTCTTTGAGCAGTAAAGTTGCTTAGTAAATGCCCCAGTTCGATTTGGAGCAGTAGCTGCTCCATAATTAGATACGTGTCAAGAAATACAACAGCGGCCCTCGTGGCGTTTACAGTGCGCGTTCATGGTATAAATCGCTGTCCCAAACTAACTCCCTCCCAGGATTTTCTGGGAATTTTCCATGATGTTTTCGATCCTGGACGTTCAAAGACGGGGTGAGGTTAAAGATAAAAAAAGAAAAATAGGAATTTCAAGGTTGAAAAAAAAATTGGAGACTCTGGTACCCAGGGTAGGCAAATAAATGAAGTATTGCATAATTCAAAAAAAGTCCATGACACCACCGCAGAGGGAACTGGTAATTCCAGAGGGGTTGGGGTGTCAATCTGCCTTGTTTTCCAGGGGGTAAAGATGACGTTTTAAAGGAATGGGGGACTCTTATGGAAATTCCTTGCTTTTGGGTATCGATTTACCTATAGAATCACTCATTTGGACAAAAATAGGAAATAGGAAACCAGAGGTTCATGAATGCTTAAATCAATGTTTGTCCAATTCATTAGAACTCTTTGTCGCAAAACACACTTGGCAGGGAGCTGCAGGGGTCCATATTTGGAAACTAGGGTAGTACCTTATTTTATTGTGGGGGTCTGTCACCAAGGGCCTGGGGTATTCCCCTAACTTTACAACTAAGTAACCAACAGTAGTAATTAAATGCACTTGTCAAACAAAACCTTTTGGTTGTATCCAGCCAAAAGATAATGAGAAGGTCAAGCCCTGTCCTCTATATTATCTGAGAACTTTAAATCAACAAGAGGAATGAATCATTTGAGATTTGTCACCAGGGGCCCACAGTAACTGGTTAAAGCCGTAAACTTGACTGTTTTGTAGGAAGTTAATAAATTTAAAAAATAGAACCTGTTTGTCAATGTACCAATGATATGCAGTTTATTGTCCTTGCAACCTTTCATATGTGCTACCAACAGGCTGTGGTACATGGGTAAATGTGTTATGTTTCTTTTATAAAATGGACTTCTAGTGAAAGCAATGTACCGGTATGGTCCATAACATTACCATAGCTTTTTTTAAAAAAATAGCTCTAATAGTCTAATAGTACATGTACTCTGATTGGTCAAAAGCCATTTACCACAATGCTATGGTAATTTTATGGTACATGGGTTTTACCAGAAGTCAATTTGATAAAAGCAAAAACCATTTATCTTATGTACCGCTAAAGAAATAGAAGACATTTATCCGTGTACTATAACCTTGTGGTAGCGAGCTCAGTGAAAGGTGAGGAGAACAACCATTGCTGTAAAAGCATGAGCTGGGGCAAATATTTCCAAAGCTTTTTGTTGTTTGCCTAAGTGCTACCATAAGGCTATGGTACAAGGACAAATGCATTCTTTTTCATAAATATAATTTAGTTCTATTTCATAATAATGTTCTATTGCATAAAAATAAGTATTCTACTACTCCTGTTTGAAAATTTGAAAAAGCTGAATGTCCCTCAAATGTGTGATTATAAAATCTATTATTAAGAGGCAATGTTTTGATGTCTGTTGATGGTATTGAGAACATCTAGGTACACATCAATTCCAAAATTTGATGATGACCACCTTCGGCTTATCTCCCTGCCAATTCCTCCTTGCATGCTTGGGAGATTGTAGTTGGCACTGGAAGAGAATCAAATATTGGCCTCCCTATTCCATCATTTTGTGGGCCATCATCATCTACAACACCATCCACTCCATAGAGTTATGGAATTGCTGCTCCAGGAGTCTCTGACAGCCCAGTTGGATTTTGAAGCTGTCCAGAAACCCACAAGCGAAGTGGACTTGACTTAGTAGTGCGCATCCTATGACATGACCACGCCTCTTTACAAATCTGTAGCTTCTCTTCCATCTTGGGTAGAAAAAAAGGTGGAGCGCAAAAGGTGTGTAAGATTCAGGGGATCTAGAATTCCTTGATCTTCCATGAAGTAGAACACTAACAGTAGTTGCTGGGGCTAAACCAGATATTTCACATCAATAAAAACTTTTCTCGCTTCTTTGCATATATAAGCGGCTGATTCAGTAGACTTTTGTAATCTAGGGAAGCACTAAAACGTTTTCGTCAATGTAAGCGGGGACATAGTTGTTTTTTTTCTGTTGGAATTCATCCGGTTTCAAAATTATAAGAATCTATTAAATCTTAAGTAAGTCACGACGTTTGGTTTTATGTAGTACTAACAAAGAGGTGGTGGCGGTGGGTCTGGG
>JANVCF010179957.1:3072-19602 GCA_025388745.1 Hydrozoanthus gracilis
TACCCTAGCTATATTGTTTACGAATGTTATTTGAGGAATAATGTACAGCCATTATACACATTTGTTTCGATGAAAAACTTTGGTTTTCTTCGGAGATATTCTTCAAAACTTAAAACATTCATATCCGGATTTTAACACTTTAACGTGACAGTACGTAGTTTGTTTTCTAGTTCCTTTAACTGTATTCTTCTCTTTGTATGTTCACTTCCTTTGAGTTCTGCAGTTAAACTAATTTCAGTGGGTCTACACATTTTAGTTCCTTTGTTCTCAAAAGGTATATCTTGCTCTACAGCGTTTTATCCATACAACCGGGACCACAGTAGTTGGTTGACGCTGTTGTCGCTTACCTGCCTGTTATCAATTTTCATGTATTGTTCGTATAGTATTATGTATTTTGTACCTCGTATTTACTTTGGCATTTTTCAAGCCATGTACTCATTTACAAGGAAAAACTAACAAAATAAAATAAAAAACAAAATAAACCTGATGAAGACCGCAGATAAAGTCGAACATCATTTTGTACACCACATTTCAATAAATAAATGAATGAATTCAACCGATCGCCTTACGCACATCAAAACATAATTCTCTGTCTAAAAATAAAAGAATCTGTTTCTGTTTTGCAGGTTTGTTGGTTTACCTAGACTGCCTTTCTAACTGGCCCGTGAGTACGAAAATATTCATTCGGTTAACGTACCTTACAGTAATCACAGAAGGTTTGGTAACCTCTGAATACCATCTTTGCCAGTCTGTTTTTATGCTTTGTGCTTCTTAAGTGTTCTTGTGTCTGAGCGCTTGAGTTAAGTGGCACCTTGCAGTACTGACAGTATCCCAGGCAACTTTCTTTAGGATTTGCAGAGGATGGAGGACTAAAACTACGAGCTCTTGGCCTAGCACCCTCTCTTCTGGTTTCCCCAAGATCTATGAGACCGCTGGTGGAATGGGATTTCGGGAAATGATCACTTCGCGCGGGCTTTTCATCGTACCCAATAAAACTTCGCCTTCTTTCTTCACCGATAACCCCTGGACCACGACTATTTTGCCTCTTTGGAGGTTTTAAGGCCCACATTGGTGGGTACGATTGTTCCTGTATTCTGGAAATAAAACCCATGTGTTCTAAACTATAAAGATGAGAATTAACATCTTTCTTTGTGGTAAGCTCAACAGCCTTTGATATTTCAAGCGCTCGTGATGGCTTGTTGATGACACGAAGAAACTGGATAATTCTTTGTTGAAGCCCCGTTAGGTGATCACCATACGTAGGGGAGGTAGGCACCGGCGTCGGTGATGTAGGAGGACTGATTGAGAAAACTTGCTGTGCTGCTGGGATTCCGTTAACTTGGCCATGGCCATCGGGATGTCTAAAAGACAAGTCTGACTTCAAAACAGAAGGGTCTTGCGGCTTTGAAGAAAGCGATGTGTCTGCATAACCATTCGCTACATCTGGTATGGAGAAAGCATTTGACTGGTAGAAATCAGGAATGGTGGTTTGCTGTTGTATTGTAAATGGTGTTTCCGAGCAAGATGTAAACGGAGACCTAACCCCGTAAACAAAGCGAGGATCTGCGCTTTTCTCTTCTGCAACTGTGCTGTCAGAAAATTTAAGAAAAGCTGTGTTGTGCTTTGTTGGAGATGTTGGACAGAGAATAACGGTGCTCTCACGGTAAGAGTCGCTCTCTGCTCTGGATCGCCAATGTTTACAATTGACATTACGTCTAAAATGTTTTTGTTCAACTAAATTTCTGAATGGCTGCTTTGACGTCGAATCTTCAAAACACAAATTTTTGCACTCTGATCTATCACAGGAAACAACTTGTGCGTCTTCGAAATCAAACACTTGTTGCTCAAGGTACGGGGGATGGTTCTGAAAACCATTCATTGATGGGCTTATAATTTCCTCGTCAATGTAGTTTGAATATATCTGAGAGTGTGTCCTCGGACGACCAAAACCGACAGTACGGGGTCCCATTCCAGCGGTTGCCTCATTTTCTATATTTTCAGAATTGTAGCTATCAAAACTTGCTGGCGATCTTTTAAACAGTCCTTGCACAAGGTTTCCGTGAATTTGTTTATGTCTCTCATTGCTGGTGTCCTCATTAAAAGAGTTACAGCCTGCTCGTTCGTTATTAAGGTGATTTTCTGTGCTCATAACTGTAAAATTAACAAATTTAAAATAGGAGTAAAGATTTTGTTCTAAAATTTAAAAATGCTGACAATTCAGGTTAAGCTAGTCTTTAAGTGTTTCATGAACAATATGTAGCATATTGAATATAATGACAATAGCAACCGTAATATTAACAGTAACAATAATGATAATGATAACAATGACGATAATGAAATTAACACTAATGATGGCAATAACAACAATGATAATTATTTCTTTGGTGCATCACAAATATACTAAGAGCTAGGGTGGCTGAAGACATTGATCTTTACCAAAGAATTGCACGAAAAGTAGAAAAAAAGTAAACGCACTTACATACATATATGTATTCATCAGCTGCCATGATACAAAGCGTCAATATTACGCAGAAAAAGTGCATAACAACATACGACAGAACTTTGTAGCAAACATCAAATATTTCGAATGCAATTTCTTTAGTGTCCACATGCAGCAAGGCAGAAACGTTTCGTTTCGTTTCGGTTTGTACAAAGAGCAACAGTATCTACAGCTGTCAATTATTGTTCTAAGAACTCAGTTTCTAAGAATACTTCTAACTTAAAGGCTTTTTGACAATGCTTCGTATGTTTTGCTACACTGATCATCGACATTCATCATTTATAAGTATAGCAAAAACTATCAAGCCGTATTAGAAATGCTTCACTAGCAGTGTTTTTTGGAATTACACCTAGCAAATAAATGACTCTTTCAAACAGTGTCCACATGCAGCAAGGCAGAAACGCAGTTGTTCGTTTCGGTTTGTACAAAGAGCAACAGTAATTACAGCTGTCAATTATTGTTCTAAGAACTTAGTTTCTATAAATACTTCTAACTTAAAGGCTTTTTGACATTGCTTCGTATATTTTGCTACACTGATCATCGACATTCATCATTTATAAGTATAGCAAAAACTATCAAGCCGTATTAGAAATCTTCAATAGCAGTGTTTTTTGGAATTACACCTAGCAAATAAATGACTCTTTCAAATAAGTGCCTTTGACCATACAACAATTCTCGTCACTTAAACTTTGATTTAGAAGCTGTGAAACAATGAACCAGCTTCCTGTAATAACCACAAAATGTTAAAAAATAAGGAAACCATGCTGGTAAAAAATGCTGCAAAAACAGTGAAACGCAAAGAGACTAAGTACTCGCAGTCGTTCAAAAAACAGGGTTCTTGATTAGGAACTCAAACTGAACGTGAGCTTCATCAATGCAGGAAGTTATCAGCTTTGACCTCCAGTGAGGTGTAAAAGGAAAACGAAAATGATAAACTCTCAAAAAATGACTGTCTCTCCAGGTAAAATGTTAAAAATAAATATCTTTTAAACGTCCAGGTGTTTCATATAACACAATATTCTACAGAGAAGCAAAATAAACTGCCCTCTAAAGAAGGACAGTGCATGTTATACAAAACGTCTTGACATTTCAGAAAGATTTTCAGTTGCGTTTTTAGAGTTTCTAGTAATGGTAACACCCAGTTGCAACAACAATATTTAAAGGTTCAAGCTTGTTTTTAAGAAACACTGATTAAAGTCGGCTTTTACGCACAGCTTGATAATCTTTACACCATTGTGATTGAATAAAACTAGCTTTTCGAACTTTACTCTTTAGTCTGAGTATAATGTAAAAAACTTACGAACGCCTCAATGTTATCCACTTTATACAAAGGTATGGATAACTCGCGAGTTAGGTCAATACTTGGTCATCTGCCACTCGCTAGTTAGTTCAATGCTTGTATGAAAAGTGTTAAAGTTAGTGGAAGCTCGTATATAGATTACGCGCAAGTTAGTTCAATATACTTTAGTATGGTCTGCACGCAAGTTAATATACTTGCGTAAAGTCTGCATGCAAGTTAGTTAATATACTTGTGTATAGTCTGCACACAAGTTTAATTCAATACTGTGTACAGTCTGCACGTGCAAGTTTAGTTCAATACTGTGTAGTCTTAGTTTAATACTGTGTGTAGTCAGCACGCAAGTTTAGTTCGATACTTGCATTAATTGTGTGTAGTCTGCACGAAAGTTTAGTTAAATACTTGTGTGTAGTCTGCACGCAAGTGTTTGGTTCAATACTCGTGTTTAGTCTGGACGCAAGTTTAGTTCAATATTTGTGTGTAGTCTGCACGCAAGTTTAGTTGATATACTTCTGATAGTCTGCCTGCAAATTACTTCAATATTTGTGAGTCTGTTTGCAAGTTAGTTTGATACTTACAAGTATAAAGGTGCATACAATCGAGCTAAGGTTCTTATGTATGTATAGGTTACAGGCAAATTATTTCAATACTCGTGTAGGTTATCCGAAATTTTAGCTCAATACTCATGTGAGACCATAGCAAATTAGTTCAATACCTGGGGTACGCCCAACATCAACCACAGTTTCTTTTCTGGAGCTGTGATAAATGGTAGTCGAAGTGGATCAATAGTTTGACGTTATGGCAAATTGATTCTCAGAAATTGGTTCACATTACGGTGCAAATACCTTTCCATTTGATTTTTGAATAATGCTACCGTTAAGAAATGTGGATAACTCAGTTATTTGCCTTTGAAGTCACTGTTTCTGAACGCTATCCAAACTCAGACCACCTTCAATATGACAAACGAACGCTTTTGCAGAGTAAATTTCGATAACTATCATCGCACGCCATTTCTAGCAGTTCCAGGAAATCAATAGTTCTGCGCACGTGCAGCATGTTCAAACTATACCCGTATAAATATTAAATTGTTTACAGGGCAAAATTCTGATGTGCTTCAAAAAAACAGAAAAAGATTGTTAGTAGTTCGACGGCAGTTTTACCAAGTTTTTCTAGTCTGCATTGTCAGTTTAATGCGAATTGTTTCGTAGACTTTTATGTTCGGTGTAGTTCAGGGAAGAACTAGGAGAAGACAAAGCGGTCAAGAGCGGTATTTGCTATAAACAGTTTGGACACAAAAGACGCTGCCTTGTAGTTCAACGGCTAGATAACTCTTGTTATAATGTCCAGATTTTATTTCTAACTGCAATTACAAATACACATGATAAAGTTCTCGATTTTGTAGTCAAGTACAAGCTGATTCAACTGTAATAATAGTTCAGTCAGGATGATGCAATTATCAACAACCATGCATAATAATGATTGGTAGTCGAGTTCAGCTGTAATAATTCAGTCACAATAATGCATTTTCAAACAGGGGTCAGACTGATGATTTGTTTTAAAGAAAACGAACCGTTAAATTATACATCTAACAGCAGGCATTTTACCTCACCTAACTGATTTCAACAGGGCACTTGTATATAGATTTTTGTTAAAACACGGTTGTATTCAATGCCTGAAGATTGAAAAAAATTTAAACATCGACACGAAATAATAAAACGGAAAATTCTTACGGAAGTAAAAATAACGAGAGTTGTTTCTAAGAGTTTAGTGCTTATATTTTGTCTTGTCCTTCACATCAGTAAAAAAGCTACATTTTTCTATCTTAATATGTATAAACCTTTGCTTAGATAGTCCGCTTACCAGTTACGTTTGTAATCGGTAGTCATCTCAAGAAACATCAACGGTTATTGTTACGCACAACGATACAAAGAAGCAATTCTACATTCCAGAGTCCATCTAGCATTGTATGGTATTATGAAAATCTAGCTCCTTTTGAGGAATTGGTTGAAGGAAGGCTATCCATTAGAATCATTCCGAAGTAGATACGACTACCACATGCAAGAGTGATATATAGTTTCACGACTTGACCCAAAACTGAATATTGATATTTATCGTCTTCAGCTACTTGGTATAGTCGGAAGCACTTGCGCAAACAAGGAGATAACAAAGTGCTTAGCAGTGGATGCAAATACCATTTTGCGATCCAAACTTTTTTTCTGAATTGAAAACGTTCTTGTTTATTCAGGATGCTCTGATTTGCCACTATGGTCAGGATTGACTAAACCATTACCATTCCTTGTATTAATACATGGCAACTTGCTTGGAAACCAACCAACATGTAGATTTAAGTAACTAGTTTTAAGCAGCAAATGCTTTAGGTTTGTCCTGGATCTCACTGAAAGTTTGAAACGATTATTCTTTTGACATTTTTTTTTGTTGGTGGAGAACAGAGAAACAGGAAAAGAACTAAATACAAGTCACGCATTCTGGTAGCGCATACCTTTATCTTGAAAATTATCAGACAACATTAGCTGCTTTTCTCTGCACAAATATCCCTACCTAAGTTTCAAAAAGCATAAAGATATTTCAAATATTTGGAGGATATTCAAGAACTGAAGAGTTCGATTCACAATAAAAATCAAACCATTTCAAGATATCTGATAAAGTTTTCTCTTCGAATGGTTCAGTGATGACAAAGAAAGCAAACAACCGGAAAGTTATCAGATGACTAGATGAACTAGCTGGGAGCAAATCCAAGCACTTTCTCTAGTTTACAAATACTGTGAAAGTGAAACAACTATGAGGACATTGATAATAAAGAAGATTGAAAAAAATATCTATTTCACAAATGTAGAGAATGACAATAAGCATTTCAATGACAACGTTTAGCGAATTATCGAAAACCGAATAGAAATTTTACCGATCATTGAGCGTTTTAAGATCACAAAGAAGCAATGCTTCTGATACTTCAGGGATGGTCAGGCAGCTCTGTTTGTTTTACCTGTTGTGTTTCGTTATTGTATGTGCTCTATGAGTTCCTACCGAACCAATTTTCCAGTAAACCAAGAATGCCTTAACTCCTGAAACATTTAATGACGGATTTGTTTGTTTTAAAAGACATAATCAGTGGATGTTAAGTCCACCGTTTACTCCGAATTGATACATCTTAGAAAGGTCATTATAAATATTCGATTTCTAAATCTATAAAGTAGAAGGTTCAAATTGAAGCAGCTCCAGAGCGGATGCCAAGAAGAAGATGTCACGCAGATATGGTGCTATCAAAGCTCTCACGGTCAAGACACGGCTTGTGATAATTAGGAAAACATGAAAGAAGAAAATTCCTTTATCAAAGCAAACCAAATTTCGAAATAAGTAACAAGAAATAATTTCAGTATTTTAATATCTTTATTCTTCTTTAACACAACCACTGTTCAAGACTGAGTTGCAAGCAAACTGAGGTCTTTCTAACCTTGTGTTATATACTGACTGAAACAGAATCCTTTTGGTTCCCCTGCTTCCGGGTGTCTTTTCATTCTTTAAAATTCAAGAACTAATATTTTCCCAGTTCCCATAAAAGAACGATAACAAGCCTGAGAAACAGAAACGAAGTATCTGTTACCAGTATACCGAAACTCTGCCATAAAACACTTCCTTGATAACAAAGTTCAGAAAAGAAGACCTTCGAGACTCCACGAATATCAACTGAGAAGAGGATTATGGAGAACACAAACACAAAATGTAAGCAGTTACTAGTTTAACGAACGAGTTCTACAGCTTCGTTCAAAGATTCTTTGAGTTGATGAGGATAAATCACCAACTTCTAGTTCGCCACTAGAGACCATAAGATTTGTTCACTACAGCCATCGAGTTTCTTAATTGCGGTCTATAGGCTTCTAGTTATACTGAATGCTATAAATAATTTCGGCTCAAGGAAAAATAAAGTTGTTCTTAGCTAAAGGCTTTATAGAAAACTTAAACGCAATAGAAAAAATGAAAGACAAGTCATAACACAGAAACACACGGCGAAAATCTAAAGTAATCGAGCTAAATTCGTAAAGTTCTATCTTGGTGTTGGCTGGCTGCATCGAAAACCAATAGACATGGTGAAGCTTGCAAACAGCAACAGTATCTCTTATTCTGTAATACCAACTTACGATCAAGCTAAACTAAACTAAACTAAAAAGAATCAGAAAACCAGAAGCTTTTTCACGTTAGGATAAGTTAATTGAAAGATAATATAATTAAAGTGTTCATGAGCCAGAATTTTTTTGCTGAGTAGGAAGAAATATAATTATTTAGTTTTCTTAAAGCAAGAGCTTTGTATTGACGAGTAATTGGCAAAGACAAGATCAAAGTTTTTAGTGTCCACAAACCTAGCTAGATTCCCGATCAGTCCTAAACAGAAATAAAAGAAAAGTAATTGTACAATCAACAACAGAGGAAATTACATGACTCTTATAACGCTTGTTGTAATCTAACCGATTAATCGAATGATTAAAACACTTATATTTTGTTCTTAATGACTACATACTGTCAAAATAACCTTTGATTAACTTTACCAACAACTTTTATTTGAGTCGCACTTTACAATTTTGCCTAAGCAAATCATTTTTGCAACAAGTACCTCAAATTTTAGCATTTTTTTACGATAAAGCAAGGTGCATTTCTCAGAAAGGAAGCTGTAGCCTCCAGGATGTTTTTAGTTACTTTGAAATACCAGCCCTTAAAAGAGAAATTGAAAATGATCTAAACATGAGTGCTGATGCTTTTATTGAGCTGTTTTACTCAAAATAAAATCTTACTTCACATGTGAAAAATGTTTTAATTAATTGTTCTTTAGATTATTGGAAGAAAACCGAGAGAGAAAAATGATGATCTCAAAATGAAAACAGAACTGAGTTTATTAACGTAGATGACCATACGCTCAGCTGTACCTGTACTTCTAGACATGTACGTGAAGGATTCAATGCTTTAAGTGGATGCTTTTACTCAAGTTGCAGACAACATTCTACTAAAAAATCAAGCATAGCTATACCATTTACTAAGTCTAATGATCTCCCATGTAACATGACATCAAATGTCTAGAGACAAACATCGTTCTCCCTAAAACAAACAAATTCACTTTCCTAGTTAAAATAGCTTCTTGCTAAAGTCTTTAAAAACGTTTAGCAATTTCTAAAGTCTTTCATTGCAAAACTGAAAAATAAATCATTTTATTTCATTAACAGCATTGCACGATTGCATGATTCCAAGGCACTTAAGACAAGTCTAAAAATCAAGAAATGATAAAGAGATCTGAAAAAACCACAACCATTGTTGAAGTAAATGAGTTAAAGATCTTAAAAAATAAAACATATCACAGGTAACTATAGAGTAAATATACAGTCTTTTAAAAATAAAGCCATTGAACAAAGTGAAATCCACTTATTGAAAATTGAAAGAAGAAAAAGTTTACTGCAGCAATGAAACTCTGTAAAACAACTGTTCTGGCAACAAAGCATCTCCTTCACTCCAGTCCATACTCGAGAATGTTGACAACATTAGAGTTCATATAGAATGGGCAAAACACATCAATGAATACGGTGTTATATACCGTTTTCCTTCAATTGACTTAATTGTGCATGTTCTTTCTTTACGCATGCTGTTCAGACTAAAATTTGTGTGTTCTTAGACACATGTTTAGCACTACAACATACCAAGTGCGATAGTTTAACTAGAAATTAAAGCTAAACACGAGGGAAAGAGTATCTTCAATTGATATATCAACATTTCACAACAACCTCAAGTTTTAGATACAGACATGTGCTCTAGGATATATCAAATAAAGAATCTGAGATTGAATTTCTCAAGGTCTATCTTCAGGCCCTTAACCTTCATGCAACCCGCAGTTGTTGATTCCATCCAACAGAAGATAAAAAGTTTATGATATTTTCTCTCAACTTAGGTAAAAACTGCATATGGGTGTACATATACGGGTATTTATAAAACTCAAATGACATGTTCTTAATAAGAGAGCGAATATTCTAGCGATTTCTAGACACCATTAACAGGCAGCAAACTATATTATCACATAACTACAGTTTAGAAACCTTCCTTTACCTCTGAAAGCACAACTGATGTGAGCTTAATAACTAAAGTAGATGTGTATATTGCATAATGAAGTAAGTTCTGTTAAGAGACGCTAGCTTAGCATCAAAACAGCGAGTATGTAACTGGATCAACAGGGTGTCTTTGCATCCAGCCAAAGGAATAACTACTTTCCAGCAAAACCCCAGTTAAGGAAAAGCATTTGGATGGTTTATATTTTGATTCATAACAAAAATAAACACGAACAACGGTTTTTCACGATACCTTGCCAATTGTTCTACATAGTGGAAATTGTCTCAGTGCAAGGGACAGCATGTGATAATGAAGAGTCTGACCTAACTGAAAGGCAAATCTTCGCTAAGAGCTTTCAGACTATCATCATTTCCAAGTTAAGAGCTAAGCTAAGGAACATAAAAAAAAACAAGACATCGCAGTGGATTCCTAGTTTCTTAAAATGCAATCAATTCCTTACCAAGGAGAGATCATGATCAGTGCAAGCTTTTCGATCGTCAAATTGTGGCTAGACAGCAAGCGATACAGCATTCAGTTTGCATTGCTAAAAAGGAAGTTTCTGAAACAAGATCGCCTTTGTTGATTTGTGAAGTAAAATTCGACAAGTGAGTTAAAGAAGTGCATATAAGTACAAGTAAACTAAAATCCAATGTATAGAAATAAATGCCCATCAGCCAGAAGACGAAAGCCGTATAGGTCTCATATAAATCAATAATCAGTCCATACCATCTGTGTAACTTCTTAATATGATTACAAGGTTATTCTGCCATCAACTGGAACTCCCCTGTAAGCACTAGATTCAACACAATTACTCAAGTAAAATGTCTGACGTAATAAGAAGGTTCATTAGTTACTCTCAACTCTTATATTCTAGTTACTTCAATTCATTTTGTAGCAACAACAAAAACAGTTCATGCAGTATCTACAATAATTATTTAAGATTAAGGAATATTAAGCAAGGAGACTCCAGCTAACCTGAATTTGTTTCCCTGTTCACAGAGTTGGAGCTATTTTTCGAATAAGAATCAACTTGGAGAATATAATCATTCATTGTCGAGTATCCGTTCATAGTGTAGGTTGTAGATGCAGCAGGAGTCAGGCTCACTGGAGTAGCACAGCGAGGCTTCGGACCATTTTTTGAATTCAGCAAGTTTAAAGTACGTTTACTCTCATCAACTGAAGTCTCAGTAAGCGGATCACAGCACTGCGGTTGCAGTTTGAAGCCATTATGCTTCTCCAAAGCTCTTTCTTTCTTTTTGTGGTTCTTGCCTTCAAAATGGTCCAACGCTGTTATTTCAGAAGTCAAAGTAACATTGCAAATCCCACAGTGGCGGGAAAAGTTAGAACCGCTCTTTAAGAGCTCCTCTGCCCTCTGTCTTGTTGCTAGCTTTTTCTGGTGTGTCTTACCTTTCTGATGTGAAGTCTGCTGCTCAGGCGAGTTCAATGGGACCTCACAGATTTCACAGTACATGTGGCGTGCAGTTCTACCAAACAGACCACGACACTCAACGGCACAAGAACACAAATAAAACTGTCGTGACTGCCTCTAAGACTTGAATATCTTAATAATCGACAAGCTGGTTAGATTGATTTTAAGGTTGTCGTAATTATTACGCAGTTGGGAAAGGGAATCGATTTACGCTACTGCTACTATTGTTGTTTTGTTGTTTATGACTAGAAAAGCGTCGTGCTGTTTATGTTCCCATTTGTCTTTAATGCCGACTTCCGCTTGCACTTCAAGTGACGCTATTTATATTACCGAAGAATAATTTTCAGCAGATCAAACGACTGTAGTTTCGCTTTTGCAAGGAAGAACAAGTTCCGAAAAAAACAAATATCCTGTTTTCGATCCCCTCAAAGAGACTTCCCCCTCAGCCTTTATATAACAACAGCGTACGTTTCTTAGAAAAAGTTCTTGTTTACAATCGTAAGAAATAGATTTACTCGGAAACTACCGCTGATACGAAAACGTGAGCTTTTATAACAACGTATATAAAGTAATACCACCTTAGATGGTTTCTTTTATAAAAATATTACTTGTTTATGGAGATGTATTTGTTAAATGAATACTAGAAAACAGAATATTCGTTTTAAAGTCGGCAACTTCAAAATATGGTTTCGAGCCAGACACTTGAACTAGTGCCAAGTTACACTCGACCCTTATAGTTTCAGAGCACTGGGGCGAAGCCGTTTTCCAGGAAAACCCGGAAATAGAGTTAATACCTAATGTATGCAAGTTCAACAAACATAAATCAAAACGAGACACAACCACTTGAAACAAAGCAGTCTTGTATGAAACTTTAATCTTTGTTTTCTCTAATTTCCTAATGTTATTCACATTTCAAGAATTGCTAGAATTGGATTACGCTCGAGTGTTGTTTCAGAGTGTTCCATATTCTGTTTCAGAGTGTTCCATAGTTCTTGTAACAAATTCAACTGGAACTGAATGCATGTCTGGATCAGGAAAAGGGTTTGCGAAGGGTCAGTAGTTCTTGAATGTCAATGTCGAGCTGCTCAAAGTCACGCTACATATGGTCTTTACAAAGACGTTATTAATACTACATACAAACAAGCAACATTCGAAGTAAAAGGAATTCCATAGAGTTTAATATGCCAGTGTTCAAATCAAAGAAATAGACAATAACGGACTCAATGATACAAATATTCCCTACTGGCTAAATGAAGGCTTTAGAAACAAATAGCAACAATAGAATAAGCTCCATGAAGCCAAAGATTGTCAAAATTTCTTAGTCACGCACTGCTATTGGCGAAATGCAAATGATGATGCGATTACCAACAGCTATATTTAAATCTTTATTGAATAGAATTGTTGTATATAAAGAATATTACATGGCCGCGCGGGGAATACGAAACGTAAAATTCGTACCCCCAAGCGGCCATGTAATGTTCTGTTTATTTTATAGAAACTAGCGAGTTCCTTCCTAAAACACAATTTTCTAAAAGGACCGGCCGCGCTCCTGTGTTTGGGAAGCTCTCTTTTATTTGGCTAATCATATTAGTAACCACGGTGACTTTAAAACTCACACTCTTGAATTTTAAAAGAGCATCTTCACTGCTTGCGACGAGGTTATGAGTTTTTAGAAAAAGGAAGCATGAGTTCTCGCTCTTTCAAAGTTTTTTTAGATCACAATCTTATCAACAGTCAAACCAAAACTGCCATAAGTGACAGCTTACTCCGGTACGTTTTAGTTTTGTGTTTTCCGGTCACATGGTATTCACGCACATACACATTATCCCGTGATCATGTCATTTTACTAAAATAGTTCTTGTGCCGGTACAGGAATACGGGGATGGTTACGTAAACAAAACAACTTTCGGGAAATGAAGAGTCACTTGATCTGAACGTGACAAGTAGGGAATAAACCCGCTGATTCTGGTATTGCTATCATCTTTATCATGGCCATAATCATTAAAATCATTATTATTGTTATTGTTACATTGAAGTTAACATTGATACAACTTTTTCGTTGCTTTTATTAATAAGTTTGTCGTTTATCACTGTTTATTAGTTTTTTATTTACCACTTTAGATTAATAAAGCATTTTCTACTATCAAAGTGCTAAATGCAAAACAACTTAAACAAAAAGATATAGACTAATTATAGATTATGCCAAGACGGAAAAGGGCATGCTTCATTACTGATCTTTGTTATCTTTAGCTTTATCGTAGTAATTATCACTATATTTGTTATCATAATTAATATCATTTTTATCACAAACTTGATGAATTCCCGATATAGTTATGAAATTTTGTTCAAACTGCCAAGCTTTGAAGGATTAGCTCAAATTGGGCCATCTCAAAATCAAAAAGGGAACATAACTTGACATTGACGAGTGTACGAAAAAAGGTTCTTAGGATCTGTAGTACGACACGTGAAAGCTAATGGATTGTAATACGACAAATAGAGGGCTAATGGATTTGTAGTACGACAGGGGTAAGGGTAAATTTGTGGATCTATAGTAGTAGAAGCAGCAAAAACGAGGGACTGTGGATGTCAGTATGCCATGGATGAGGAGCAATATACTGTCTTTGGCTTTCCTGTACAACACGGACGAGGCTCGTTGGGTCTGCAGTGTGACGTGAATAGTTAAAAGTGTCTGGATCTGTAAGACGACAAAGACAATGGTCTGCAACTATGACACGGAATACGCTCTCAGGACCTGGAGAAAAAAACGGATGACGATCTAACGAAATGCAGGAAGAAAAAAACAAGGGGCTATGGGTGCGCAGTGCAACAAAAACTTGTGTCTGTGGATCTGCGGTATGACGTAGAAGACGGTCTAAAGAGCTGCAGTATGACACGGATGAGGGTCTATTGATCTGCAGTGAGAAATGGAAGAAAGATCGAAATAACTACTGGATGACAAAGTAAGAGCCTATGTATCTTTATTGCGACAAAGATGAAGGTCAGCCGATTCGCCGTATGACACGGATGGGGATCTATGGACCTGCTGAATGATAAAGATAAGGATATATAGAGCTGTAACATGACAAGGATTAGAATCTACGGGTTTGTAGTGTGATAGTGGAGCTTCAGTACGACATGGATGAAGATCTGTGGAGCTGCAGTATGACAACGAAGAGGATCATTTGATCTGCATAGGGCTGGACTGCGGGTTTATAGATCTACAGTATGAAGAGGAAGAGATGGATCTGCCGTATGGCATGGATTATGATCTGCAATATAATAAAGATGAGGGTCTCTGGAGCACCAGTATGAGAAGGAATTGGAGCTATGGAGCTGTAGTATGACACGGTTGAGGATCGATTGATCTGCTGTAAGACGCAGATGAGGATCTATACATCTGCAATATGACACGGAAGAGGGTCTCTGGAGCTGCAGTATGACAAGGAAGAGGATCCAACGATCTGCAGTTTACAAGAATGATAATCTATGCAGCTGCAGTATGACAGGAATGAGTGTCTCTTTAGCTGTAGTATGACAAAGATAAACATCTATGGAGTTACAGTACGACAAGGATCTGCAGTTTACAAGAATGATAATCTATGCAGCTGCAGAACGACAGCAATGAGGGTCTCTGGGGCTGTAGTACGACAAAAATGAACATCTATGGAGCTGCAGTACGAATGGGAAAAGTGTCTATAGATCTGCAGTACGACAAGAATGTCAGTCCATGGGTCTATGGTATAAAACGGATGAGAATCTAGATAAACTTGCATTGCGACTTGGTTGAGGTCAATTGATCTATAGTATGAAACAGATGAGGGTCAAGGTACGACAAAGGTGAAAGTCCATAGATATACAGCATAAAACAGATAAAGATTTATGGATCTACAGTACGACAGGGATGAGGGTCCATTGATCTATAGTATGAAACAGATGAAGCTCTAAAGATCTGCATGTATCAAACAGACGAGGGTCTTTGGATCTACAGCATGAAACATATGAGGATCTGTGAATCTGCAAAATAAAGTAGAGGTAGAACTATATATCTACACGGATCTCTATGGACACCCTGTTAGTTCTTTTATAGCTATCGAGACTGCTCTGTCCTAAGTACTTGACCATGTTATCGAATGGTTGAACCAAAACTATCTTATGTTAAATCACTCGAATACAAAAGTTATGCTAACGAAAACTCGTCAAAACTGAGTTCTTTCCAGTCATTTACAGTAAGTGTTAATGACAAAGATCTTGAAAGGATATAAAAATATTGGTATCTTGAAGTGATTTTGGATCCTTGCCTATCATGGAACGAACACATTAAACTTATCGGAAACAAAACACAACGCATGAATCCTCAGTGCTTCGTTTTTATCATGGTTAAACTTCTTTTAGGTATTAGTACTTCTACTGTGGCAGTCTTTATTTCTTCTGTATTGTACTTCCTGTGGGTTCCAACAACTCTCTTCTAAAGGTACTGTTCAGAAGCTTCTATTTCCCCTAGTTCCCGTGAGTATTGATTCCCTTCTTTTTATGATAATATCTATTTTCGTCTGCACTTCCATTGGGCTCCAGCATCCCTTATCTAAAGAAATTACAGTTTCTTCTTTATTCAGTTCCTGTGGGTACTGTTTCCTTTCTTTTACGGCAGCATCTATTTTCGTTGACACTTCCATTGGGCTCCAGTATCCCTTATCTACCCAGTATCCCTTATCAAAAGCTAAGTGTAGTTTCTTCTTCCCTCAGTTCCTGTGGGTAATGATTCCTTTCTTTTATAAAAATGGCAATATCTATTTTTAGTATTTCCAGAGGGTTCCAGCATCCCTTATCAAAAGGTAAGTGTAGTTTCTTCTTCCCTCAGTACCTGTGGGTAATGATTCCTTTCTTTTATAAAAAAGGCAATATCTATTTTCTTTAGTATTTCCAGAGGGTTCCAGTATCTCTTATATAAAGGTAAGTGTAGTTTCTTCTTCCCTCAGTACCTGTGGGTAATGATTCCTTTCTTTTATAAAGATGGCAATGTCTATTTTCTTTAGTATTTCCAGAGGGTTCCAGTATTACTGTAGTTTCTGCTTCATTCAGTTACCATAAATACAGATTCCTTTCTTTTTATGAAAGTATCTATTTTCTTTTTGTACTTCCAGTGGATTCCAGTATCTCATCTTAAAGTATTGTAGTTTTTACTTCCCTCAGTTCCCATGGATACTG
>JANVCF010179958.1:0-11036 GCA_025388745.1 Hydrozoanthus gracilis
TATTTCGTTTTGACAAAGTCGCCTATAATGGCTTTAACTACAAAATTAAGCGGTAATATGGCTAAGTGACGACGTTTCGACGTCCGCTAAACGTCATTATCAAGTTATTGTCAGAGAAGCAAAATTGAGCACGACTTGAGAATGAATGTCACTTAGACATGTTATCGCTCAATTTTGTTGTTAAAATGTTCTCTAAGAATCGTATAATTAATCCAAATATAATGGCTTTATTCAGCTGAATGTTTTTGAAAATATCAGCAAAAACTGCTGAAGACTAAGTCCCAGTTTAAGATTATTTAATGATCATTGTATATACAAATAAACCCAAACCATTTTGACGGCTTTCACAATCCGTGTTTCAACGCCTGGATCCAGCTGCTCGAAGGCCGATTAGCACTTAAACCCAGAATTAGTCTCAGTTTTGCCTACATTCTTGTCTCCAACCACAGAGACTGACTTGAGCTGTAACTTTAGAATTGACAAGCTTTTTTAGTTTCTATGGAAAACCAAAAAAAGTTTTATAAGAATCGTGAACCTTTCCTTAGCAAAGAAACTTGGCTCAACAACACAGGGTTCAAGTTAAACCAGCCCGCTAGGAAATGCTACCCGTCGTACTTTGCGCGTGCACCCAAAAGCACCCGCAAACACCCGATCTCCTTACGCATCAACCACTACAACACGGCATGTTTGAAATTAACAACAGCTTGTATAATGCTATTCCGTTCAAACGTTTCTTGAATGCATATGTCTTTCATAAAGACAGAGCGTAACCAGGTACCAAGTTATGTCCGGGGGGCTATTGACCTTTAACTCTCATCCTTGCCTAGGAGGTCTATACTGTACGGGCTTCCTACGTCACTACACCAGGCACAACTTGGACTAGCAGGGCTACAGTATCACAGCAAGCCGGCGGCCGCTGGAGTTCTGCCGGCACGATATTCCCTTAAAACGGATTGTTCACACTCGACTTCATATATTAGTTTCCCTTGCAGTAATAAATAGTTTCTAAACTATGCGTTACTACTTCAAGTATTTATTTTTAGCTGTTTTGGTTTCATTGCCTTGGTCATTTAAAAACTCGACTATGTGAATATCTGTTGTTACTCATGCTTGCCGAGTTCGCTCGTGTTTTTGCTGTTTCCTTTCGCCATAATACGATTTCTGCATATCGAGCCAGAGCGATCAGTGACAGTAAGGACGAGTTTGGTCGTTAGTTATCGGGACAGCCGGCAAGTGAATTTTGTATTTTTGTCACATGCAAAACATACTTGAATGTTAATTTATTGACTAAATGAACGTAGGCACAGCTTTAATTATACTGTATTTGTAGCTCAAAAACTGTTAATCCATCATTTGTGCATTGTGCAAAATATTCTAGGTGGTGATGGTGGTCGCTGGAGAAACCCAAAACTTCACAAATGTCAAGTAATTATGTATTTAATTAACGCATATTTGCTCTCCTAGCTGCGCCATCCAGAGTGCGTTTTAGAGGCTGCCGCTTCAAAATTAAAATGTTTCCCGGGGCCGAGGGAGCACCCCCCTCCCCCATTGCTAGGGGTCTGTGGTTATGGCTGCTCGTTTCTTGAGGCCCACGGCCCCTCGTTTTCATTTTCTTGGCATCTTTAATTTCCTGGCAGCCGGCTACTTTTTTTCCAGCAGCCGTCTACCTCAAAACATTCTGAAAGCCCTGGATTTGTCTCTCGTTTTTCAGTGTAGGACTTAAAAGAAACTGCACACTGATCGACAAAACAGTGTCAAAGTTTCACTAGAAAGGTAAGAATAAGAAAACTCCAAAAATACATCTGCTGATCTGGGCAGGGTTCAAGTTTTGGTTCGGTCGAAGAGATGAAAAATATTACCAGAATCTGACATGACCCCGGACTATCACGGTTTGATGAAAATCTTTCATTCCTCTACACCTCTCCAATACTGCACTGTTCAAGTGATGATTAACAGTGAGCAACCTCGCTGTCGTTATTATGCAGCATTTGTTTGATTTGACATACCATTAATCTCACTTTTATACACCATTGTTTGTTTTTGTTTAGTCTAAATAATCCTAACATTGTATGGGCAACCACTCAGCCTTTAGAAGTGGTAGTACTTTGTATATTATTATTTTTATCCCCTTAGGCGGTCATGCCGCTGCAAGCAGACACAACATAGCGTTGTGTTGTTTAGGGGCCGCAGAAGTGGCCACAGGAGGCAATTTTTGTGAAGGATCAAAAGCCGTTGCTATAGAGACACAACAGGGGCGAAATGTGCACACGCTGAGAACTAGAAAAGAAAGAAATATCTGATCCCACTGGGATTTGACTTTAGCACACTTTTTTTCATTTTTCATACATTTGCATGTATGCATTCGATGGAAAGGTTGGTTAGCAGAACCTTTGCTTGTAACATTTGAAATAAACTATAACTTTATTCATTAAGAACAGGGCCGGGCGAGCTGCATATTTCAATCAGTAAAATATCCTGCATTTGTTTAATTGCTATTGACAAGAGATATCCTTGGAACATCTTTGTTCTCCAAACAAAAGCCTTATGTTCTCTCACATAACGTTGACTCACTTGGCTCTGTTACTTTTGTTCAGTACAAAAAATCGCGAACAAGCTTCGCTTGGAAGGTCACGTAGCCAAGCTGAACCGTGCATAAATTGAGGAAGCCAAAACGTTTGCCCCTCCCCCACGGCCATAGTCCTATTGTTTATGACGTCGCGTGCATCCCCGTCAACTCATGACTATTGCCCAATCGCAGCCACGTATTTTCCTGTCATTTCTAAATTTGGAAATGCTAGAAACCGGTCTTCCTGCTCACCTTGTTCTTTTGGAACCAAACGCGAAGAGACGAAAGTGTCAGGGTTTTATACCCGCAAGTTTTCTTAATTTTTTTTACCGGACAAGTCGCCAAAATACCTCCCTTCAAGGAATTAGATCTCCCCCTCCCCGTTTTTGACGGACTGGACGTGAAAAAGGAACAACCACCTTTTCGATTTGCACCATGCGCCTCATCGATGGATGTGCTTGATCTGTATGAATCTGGCGAGTGGACTGCAGCGAACTCGCCGAGCTCAGAGTTGTTTGACGACGTTGACATCGAATTGAGCTCGGTTTCAGACATTGAAGACCCGTACATCAGCGATTTCTCTATCGATTTTGCACCGTACCTGGACAACGCTACCCTAAACTCCAGTCCGGACGACCTGTATAAATACATCACCTCCCCCAAGCAAGCAAAAGCTATCCAAGAGATCGAACCGTTTTTACCAGACGAAGATTTAGGATACATGCCACAAGATTTAGTGATAAAAGTAGAGAAGCAATCAGAATCCCAATTACCGGCCGTGTCGACAAAACCTCTCGAAGCCCAGCATAGTGTGGTGAAAGCAGAAAGTCAGAAGGTGAAACTGCCAAGTGGAGCATCGCAGCTCAAAGCTCCATCTTCTAGGCGTCGAAGTTCAACCTCCTCCAAGAAACAGTTAACGAAAGGCTCGCCAGAGTACCGCTTAAAACGCGAGCGAAACAATATCGCCGTTCGCAAGAGCCGCTTCAAGAGCAAGCAAAAATTCTTGGACACGCAGCAGCAAGTAGAGGAACTCAGCGGCGAAAATGATCGCCTGCACGCCAAAGTGAATCAACTCACCAAAGAGCTGAGTGTTCTGCGAAACCTTCTTCGAAAGACTGGCCTCATGAAAGACCCATCTCTGGCTTCTGCCCTGCTGGCCCAGGGTATTCAAGTACAAGCGTGTTAAAAAAACAAAACATCGAGCATTTAAACTTGAAGGACTCCCCTTTCCCTGGAACATGGATTTGACTCGCCACAAAAACTTTTAAACGGATTGTCGTCACTAAAAATTATATCATCTTGTTATAAAATTGAAGTCATAATCGTTTAGATCACGTTGTGAATCGAAGCAAAAGTTGTATGGGTTTTTTTTAATAAACCTCGGTGTGTGTTTACCACAGCAAGATGAACCATGGCGTCCGAGTGTTTATCTCGCTATTTTAGTGCGTAACGAAAGGCACTTTAGTGGGTTTATTCTAGTGCTCGAATTTGGAAGTCTGCAGTATGACCGACTGCGGCGATAACTGCCCGCATGTTAAAATCTTGTTTCTGCAAAATGAAATAATTTAATTTATGTGCTTATGTAGTCTACAGAATAACAAAAACGGCAACTACTCTATGTATTTGTGTATAGTTTCCAAGTACAGTGCTGTCGTTTATTAAGTCCTAGCTAAGAGAAGTTTCTGCAATGGTTAAGTTGCTTAGCAGACAAAAAACACATGTTTTATAATGCATATTAGTTCAGACCATAGTTCAGAACAAGTTCTGCTATTTACTGAATTTTTACTTCGTTTTAGGAATTTCAGCTGTTGTGATCTGTGTTTTGATGATATTTCCGGGTTTGTCGAAATTAGTTTTAGGCGAAACGCCATTTGGCAATTTAATCAACATTCCTCGGTGCTGAAAAGCTGCCGTTTCAATTTCGCTATTCGCTGCGCGTTTTTTTTTTATTCACTTTGCTATGCCTATTTAACAATCGGAGTTGAGGTAATTCTTCATTGCCAATCGATAAAATTCTTCCAGTCAACCAACTGTCTTATCTTGATCTAGTTGTTTCAGTATATTTTGGTTTTACGTCCGTTTTGTATTGCGAGTTACTTTAATATTTGTCTTACGAATCAGCAACCATCGATATACTGATACTGCTCAAGGTGAGTACAAAAATAACTGATTTGACAAAGGTGGAACGGAAAGTGATCTCTGACATGACTTTGACAACAATACTTGGACTTCATCCAGACATTTGTAGCTGTGACGTGTTAAGTATAGATTAGAATATTTCTACCAGGCTGGGAAATGTGTTTTGAGAACTTTCAGTGTGAACTAAATGCAAACTGCTTCAGCCTTTACCTTGAAATAGCTGAGTATGAGCTTATGATGGGTGAACAAATAATTCAGGGGTAATTTTTATCATTTTATTGGTGATGGGAACAATTTTGAACCCTATCAGCATCAAAATTTAAGACTATGCATCTCGTACACTTGAGTTTTGTTATAAAGAATTTTAAGTGGAGTCTAACCGATTCTTCTCTTAACCTTTGAGATGATTTGAACCTCAAAATATTTAAACTACATGCTGTATTAGAATGCACATGAAACCAGGAATTGTACCTAAAATAGAATGTTTTGCATGGCATTTTGTCACAGGTATTGATTCAGAAATGATTGACACATTGGCATCTGTTAGCACATGCCTTGTAGCACTGAAAAAAGTACATTAAACCAATTTGGCTTGTTTTTCATGATTTTTGAAGCAATTAGAATAAACAGTCATTCTTAATTGATTTTAGCCCCATAATTATTAGGATATTCTTTTTTTTCTGGAGTTGAGCCAAATATTCTCGTAGAATATATTTGTCAATTCAGCAATAAAATTGAGTGTACACAAAATTATACTTTCCCGAGAGACTTTCAAATTAGTTGATTGCAATCTTACAGTTGAATTTACACTTACTGAGAATATTTATTTTTTCATGTTGGGCATCCAACTGGATGTACTTTTTAATATTTTTTTGAAAAAATGAGCGCAAAAATAAACAGTTGTCTGGTTCAAATTGCGTGGCAAGCTGCTTGAGCACTTTAGGCCAAATAAAAAAATAATAAATTTTTTTCTCCCTTTTTGTTAGCCACCTCATATTTGTTACTATTACGATTCTCCTGAATTTTATTTGTGTGTGAGTAGGAGTTTTTAATTAGGGTATGTTTGACCAAAATGACAGTGGAACTTCCAATAAAAATCAAAAAGAAACTGAGTTCAGAGCATGTATGGATATTTTGAGGACATTTTAGTCATTATCCTTGCCATTGGAATCAGTATCTATGACTGACCTTGATTAATAAAGAAACAGTAAAAAGAATATGAAGGAATGAAGAAATAGTAAAAAGTGAAAATAGTAAGAAATAATTGGAAAATATCTGGATGACTAAGTCCTAAATTTTTTTACTTGGACTTAATGTATATTTCATGTTTAATATTTTATATTTACATTTTTTTACCACTCTACTGTATGCAGTATAAAGAACTCTCTTTGCAATTTTATTAAACCCAGCTACTGTACATACAAAGACCTCATGTATGCCTGCTTATCCATGGCTGTATATGCCCATACTGTTGTTGAGATGGTAGATAGGTCTTTTAAGCTGGCATTACAAGAGAAGTTGTTGCAGTGTTTATGTACTAGATAAGTAACAGGTTATAACAAACTACATTAACATTTATTGAACCTTTTCAAGCAATTTGATTGGTTCCCTACTCACTGTTTTAATATTATCTCATATACATGCTTTGGACCATATATGCAAAACAGCCAATAAAATCAAAACCAGAGCCATGAAAAAAATCAAAACAATAGCAGAAAACTCTATAGAGAAACTTGAAAACTTCATTCGGACCAGTAACACTAAACACGCCACAGAACATGTCATGAAACTGTTTTATGGTGAGTCAGCTGTAAGCTGAATTTTTACAGCATTTACTAAACACTCAAAACCAACTAGTCGCTGCCATGTTGGAAAATAAAAGTTACAGCAGAATGTTCGATTCATATATCCAGTTTGTTTTAAATAAAACAATTTTACCACTCACACTTGTCGGAAATGAGGTGAATTAGCCAACTCGGTGCTTTGTGCCTCGTCATCTATCTATCACCTCATATCCATTGCACATTCATGGAATAACTGTTAAATATTTGGTAATAAGAAAATGAGAAAAGATCAAATAAAGAAAGCCACTGCTGATGAAAAACAAATTTCTCATAATATAATAATCCATAGTTTGTGAAAAGTATATATAGATCTATATATATTAAGGTTGGGAGAACTCAGCTTTACATCATTTGACATACTTAAGACTTAGAGGATTAAATACCGACATGCTGTTGAAGGAAAGCTTTCAATAATTGACCAAGCACTCTATCTGTTGGAAGTTAAAATAAGTATTAATCAATATTATACTTAGCTTCATGAAGTTAAAAAGAAATTGTTTATCTAGCTATGAATTATGAAGGATAAACAAAATCTGTCAACAAGCAAGTCTCAAATGTAATACTTGGGTTATTCAACATTTTCAAGCACAAAAATTTTCTAAGTAAACTATTGCATTTCACTGTTAATCATGAAATAGCTATGAATTATGAAGGATAAACAAAATCTGTCAACAAGCAAGTCTCAAATGCAATACTTAGGTTATTCAACATTTTCAAGCACAAAAATTTTCTAAGTAAACTATTCATTTCACTGTTAATCATGAAATAGCTTAAAACCTAAATTTTTTCCTGACAAAAAAAACAAAAGCTACACAGTTGAAGTCAGATGATAGGTGATTCCCTAGAACTGCTGACAGTGTTTTGTTTTCATAAAGGGAGTCTGAAATCTAATTTGGACATTGCCTGGGTTTGCAACTAAACTAAAATCCACTACACCAGTAGGTTTAACTATATGATACCTAAATATATTATACTCTAATCCACGTTACTAACAAGTTTAACTTTATAATGTCCATACAGGATAATTCACCATATACCAATATGATCATCTAAATTGTGCTTACTGTATTTTGTGGACTATAATCCACAATGTAGATAACCTGCACCCCAACATTCTTATGACTATGAGAAACAAAATTCAACAGATAACTCGCAGTGACTTGTTTGCACCCCAATTCATTTTCTTATTGCACATAATATATATCATTTCATTCTGGCAGAACATTTTGTTCACAAAAAGAAATTATTTATTCACAAATTGAAAGCTCAGAAAAAATTCTGAGTCACTGACGGGAATCAAACCCACAACCCTCTGATAACCAGTCAGATGTTCTACCCACTGAGCTACAGAGAATCTTTGATATATAGTTGAAGAAGAAGTTATTTATTCACAAGTTCAGAAAAAATTCTGAGTCACTGACCGGAATCACACCTCCAACCCACAACTCAAATTATACTTAACAAGGGGGTGGATAGAAGGAATATATTGAAGCTTCAAGTTGCAAACCCAAAAAGAATACATAAGCATGACATTTTACATCCTAAAATACTTGATATCAAAATATCCTACCTAAAAAATTCAAGACTTAAAAATCTCAGTGTATACTAATTTTTTCAACCAAACTTTTTATTGCATGACTTTGCAGAGAGAGACACCAATGAACCATAGAGAAAACAGAAAATTAGATGCTGGCAAATAAATGTTTGAATGAACATTATCACAAGAAGATGTTTCTCGAAGATGTGACCCAAAATATACACAATCATACTTTTTAGACCTTAAAAATTGAACACTTGATCCAAAAAAGGACTGTGTAAACTTATAACCCCACAAAAAATACTAAAACAGTGTACCCAAATCATGTATACTTGAGTACCCCCCCCCTTCACCTGGGACATAATGCGAAAATTATAATTTTTTTATTGTCAAGTTATTGTTCTAGGATAACAAACTTAAGAAACATATTTGCAGGCTATGTAGTATTAAATGTACTAATATAAACATGTCACATACTTTTGTGGAACAACTTGCTCAACTCCAATACTGAACTTTGCAAACTGTAATCTTCCTGCTGAAACACCTACTAGGTTTAACGGCTACTAGACAACACAGTGAAAGTTATCAGCAACCACAATTCAGTCTTTTACACACTCTTTTCTTCAAGAACTGTTGGACTCAGGTGGATTTCTCTTTCCATCGGCATTGTGCCTTCTGACACTCTAACTCAATTTAATACACAATCCGCCATACCAACCACAAGATTACAACAAAGGTACAAAGCCAATTTTGCAGGCTTTAAAGCCATGCATGGCTACACAGTGCAACATTACATGCAACATTGTGTGCAACTGAAACTCTTCATGTAGCCACTCCATGAAACTGTTACATACATCGTTGTAGGAGTAGGATCGGTTTCTACTTCACACAACGTTGCGTGCAACGATTTCAAAGGTGGCTACATGATGAAATTCTCCCATTGTGCATACTTTTGCAGGCAATGTTGCACCATGTAGCCACAGCTTTAGTAAAACACCAACAGCTTTCTCAATATAAGAGTTACCATGAATATTGTCTATTCTAAGTTAAATAAGAATAAGATTTTCAGCTTTTTCAAAAAATAGTTTTATTTTGATACCTGTAACAATAAATGCATAATCTTGTACAGTATAGTGAAAAAACATTTCATTCGTAGAACAGGATAAGTCTGTGTTACCTGGTTATTTCTGAAAAATTGTAGTTTTTATTATCAGGAGAAAAAAAGCTATTAGTTATAGTAATTTGGGGATAACAACAAACAATGTCATGTCCATCTTCAGAATTATCTCTGTATAGTAAAATAATAAAAACTCTATAAAGGGGGAATGGGGGAGGGGGGGGGGGGGTTTAAACGAAGACTGTGCACACATGACTAAGTGTTGTATTGACTGCTATCTGATTTATTTTACATTATTTTATAAAACCTGCCAAATTGCAATTAAACCATTAATGATTCTTTAAAAGCTTTAGTCAGCCCAGTCATCACTTTCATTTGACACCATAGAATCTGAATGTTCTGTTTTTGGTGGTGGGGGAATCATGCTCGATATTCTGTCCATTGCAGAACCACCACCTGTTGAAGCTTCCCCTGACTGTCCACTACTGTCACCCTTTGTGCCAGAAATACCTTTGCGCCTCATTTGTAGCTTAGAAAACAAGTCACTCATCAAGTCCCCTCCACCAGATGAGGGTGCAGCCGCGGCTTCTTTCTCTGCCTTCTTTTTTAGTTTTCTCTCCTTTGCACTTTTCAGTTTGACTTTCCCTGCACCACCAGCAGCTCTAATTGACTCCATCAAGCTTGAGCGACCATCCGAAGATACAGCACTTGGAACACCACTGGGGGCAGCAGCTGACTGACCTGATACAAAGGCAATGCAACCTTAATAAGTGATATAATATAATATAATATGAAACCAACATGCATACTACAATGAATGCTGCAGTCTGATGGCTAACTTGCTCACTGTCTGATATTGAAACACTTATTTTTATCAACAAATTTTGCTTTAAAATCAAGAGTAGAGTAACACTAGTTGGTTTCCACTAAAATAATTGTGGCCTCACATCGAAAAACAGACAAAAACAAGTGTTTCAGTAATGGTCAGTGAGCAAGTTAGCCAATGACACTGCAACATTTGTTGTAGTATGCCTGTTGATCTCAATTAGATTACAATATTATTAGAATACTCAATGTTGTTTTCTGAGTCTTATAGTCAACTCTTTGTTTCTTGCTTTGTTGTTCACCACTGACTCACAGAAAATATCACCTTGTATTACGATAATTAATAAATAGTGCTTGATGGCTTTAATTCTGCCTCAACAGCCAAAAATACTCTTTCACACATTTTGACCAAAGGTTGAACCAGTAGCACTGGACATCGATATCAGTTATCTACTCAAAGAAAATTACAGAGAGGAAATAATTGTAATTTATGACCAGATAATATCACTAGGCACCAGTGGAGTTAAGACATCTGTAAAACTTAACACTACTAGCTAATAGCACCTTCCATACTTATGGCCACCTATCTGTATCCTAAATTGTCTAATTTGACATTTTTGAATGATTGACTTTGTGGAGTTTCTATAACTTTATATTTGTATAACACTTTATCCGTAGATAAGAAATGAAACCATAGTGTTAACAAGCAGTACTTCTGACAGTATTACAACTAGCTTAACTTCTGGCTCAGTAATTTATGTACAAATAAAGTTCGACTTCAGCAACACTCTTTGCTATTCATTTTCCTACTGCTAAAATGTAATAAATTCGTTTGTGAACTACTATATAATGAACAATATTATTATCAGCAAAAGCACTGAAATGAGAAAGTGACTTGACTTAAAAAGGGGGAAAAAGTTAAGAGTTTGAAATACCTCCTTCTCCAGGCTCCCCGGGGGGAGGGGGTGGTGGTGGTCCTGGGGGTGGGGGTGGTGGAGGAACTGTGCC
>JANVCF010180180.1:0-11033 GCA_025388745.1 Hydrozoanthus gracilis
GCCACCTAGTGGAGTGTCAATAAAACCGTTATTATTATTATTATTATTATTATTATTATTATTATTATTATTATTAATATTAAGAGGGCATGCAGGACCGCCGAAAGCTTGTGCCAGACATGTACAGTAAGAAAAGGAGCTACAGAAAACGTGGAAAGGTAGGCCAAAGGGCACAACACGATACAACCTACCAGGACCAGGATGGCCCGAAAGAATCTATCAAACTTTAAAACTCAAAATTTTAGGTAACCATTTTATTTCAAAAATCTTTGAGATTCACCATCTTCTCAGTTGTGCAGTTTTTAAAAAACAGATGCTCAACTGCAGCATTTGTTGTTAGGTCGAAATAGTCTTAACATTACTCCCGCTCGTAACACCACGAGCCCGCCATGTGGTAGACCAGCAAATTTGGAAAACCCGGCACAGAGCATGCGTAAGCCTGCGTTGCGGCCAATGACTGGGAAGGCCTGGGGCGATGGGACAAGTGGCATATTCTCTTCTTTCCCTTTTCCTTCGCCCCAGTCCCCATCTCACCCCAATACGCTACTATGCAGGCTAACACTGCTTGACGTCAATTTTCTTAAAAAGGAGCATACTAGATGTCCCGAGTTTCTCGTAAATAGATCTCAATCTTCTTCAGTCATAAAAACAAATTAAGTGTGAGTTTGTTAGCGGACTTATTTATTTTGAAACATTTTTCGAACAGTATAAACCTTTTGAGCATACTCTTGCAGTGGTGATTTTCTTGCGAGGTACGTTGTAAAAGCTTTGAAAGCTTTATTTCGCAAAGTTTTCAAGTCTATGAGTTTATTTCCTGTGCCTGGACAGATGCAGCATCCGTTATTATGTTTTGTATCCAAGGAAGAAGAACTTTCACGTCTGCATAAACTCCATACTTTCCTTTTTGTCCACACCCCACTCCCCAGCTCACCACACCTTTCTGATACCACGAGCCCGCCATCTGGCACACCAGCGGGCCCCCACTATCACCTTGACATGCGTCGATTCCTCCCTCGGCATACCCAGCACAGAGCATGCGTGGAGTAAGCTTTTTCAAGGGGAAAGCTGCTCGGCATTCTTCCTTTGATACAATAGGCACTTGAGCTTCTTGCAATACTGTTGAAAGCTCCCCATCTTCTTCAGTCATACCGAAACCCGTGACAAAGCAGTACTCTCCGGGTGTGAAATCAATGTCTTCTTTTGGCAGGCCTACTGGCTGTATAAAGTCAGTATACTCTACCGGAGAATCGAGTTGTAACATTGCTATGTCGTAATCTAAAGTCGCGTGGTCGTAGTCTTCGTGCATGACGACCTCTTTGACTTCTAAATTTCTCTCGTTTTCGGTTCTGGTTTCTTGATCAAACTCTCCTAGGACTACAACGAGTCGCGGCTCGGTCTCAGTTCTAACCATGTCGTACAAGCAGTGTGCTGCTGTCAGGACCCAGTGCCTGTTGATGAGTGATCCCCCGCAGAAAATGTCATCGTCCTCAAGGCGCTTCAAACCCGCCTGCCAGCGCCATCTTCCAGGCTTGGCTACTTGGCCACCAACAATACTGCTGGGAACGCGACTAGCAGAGATGTTTTTGCTTTTAGGTGGAGCTAAGGAAAGACATCACATATATATTTCTTGTTTTGATTATTTAGTGCCGAATTAACGGGGAAGGGGGAGATGAGAAATTTCAAAAAAAAAGGGGGGGAGGTAAAAATTTCTTAAAATTTCAAAACTGGATATACATAGATAACACAAAGACCTGCTGATACATCGATACATGCATACATTGAATTTTGATGGGTTGTAATCCAAACAAAAACAGGGAAAGACGATTATGACACTAATCAGTAAAAATCTTTATCTTGAAATCTTGACCATTTGATGATCGCAACTAAACTTGATAAATTAATAAACAGGAGTTCCTAATAAACCCCCTCCCCCCGGGGGAAGGTGTGATAAAAAATCGGAAAATAAAAAAGCGTCCCGGGACGTTTATATACTTGGCACCTGAGAGTAACAGTTAATTTACGGGGTGGAGTACTCTAAGGGTGAACAGTCAAAGTGGCGCGAAGCGACCAGTTGGCTATTCGATTCATTAAAACACAACATCGAGTACGATAAGTCTTAGTAAAAACCAGCTAGCATACACTACTTTCAAAATTTTACCGATGTTTATTGTTGGTATTTTGTTTCACAACTCGATGTCTATTGCTTAATAACATGGTAGCAGATTAGCCAATCAAATTTCAGAATTCGTGACCTTATAATAGATGATTGCTACTAGAATTGTATAATTCAAGTTTTAGATTACACATCTCTTTTAAATTTAAGGTTTTGGATAGCCGCGATATTCTTCCGCGAGCAATCGGTGGCCATCTAGTTCAGCAGTTTCTATATTATCTTTTGACTGATTCAAGAGGGTTTGAAAATGGAACATGTACTGGAAACCGGTCATTAAACACGGTGTGTGAGTTGTCTCTTGTATTAGCGTCGGGGCTTTGGTAGGATATGATTGTTTGGCAAAAAGCGCGAGACTGCTTGCTTGTTAAGCCTGCCTTATGTGGCTAATGTTTTCTTGACGTTTCCCTCGAGACTCCCCCACCCCTCCCCTACCCCCTTAGAAACGTCAAATATCATTTACCGATATTTTTGTGCTCTGAAAACATATTTTAAGAATCGAAAGCACGTCTTTAAGGGTAACAGAAAATACGTTCTACGACTTTATTTAAGTAAAATGTCTTCGATGAAGTTTCCCTCAAAGTCAGTTTTATCATTAAATGCTTCGATTAATTTTGATTCCCCTCAAACTTCTGTGAATCTTCAAGTTTTTTTTAAAAAAAAGTATAACTTTTGACCAAATGAAATAGCCAATAAGCAACGAAATATAGAACATGTTTTTGAGAAAATAATTACATCAGCTTTACGCAGTGACCGCGAGCTCAACAGAAACAAATGAGCTTGCGGTTGATTCCATCGACTTCTTGGTTCGCTGTGAAGAATACTCGACAAAGAGTTTTTAAAATTAAAATCATAGTTTCAAACTTTTCAAAACGTTAAAAAAATCCAAAGTTTTTAACAAAAGTATCGAATTTTCCCATGAAGTGTTACACAGAAACGTCACTTCCTCCAACCCACCACCCCCTTCCCCAACGTAAAATTGACGTTTCTTGTGGGCAAAATCGATATATGGGGCTTCCCTAATATGGCAAACGGAACTGAAAGGGGTAAAGGTAAATTAAGGGCGCACTCTCTACAAAGACGAGGAGAAGACTTACAAGAACCATTCATCCCAAATGGAAACGGGAATTGAGGTGGATTTCCTTGGCATTCTGTGATGAAATGATAAGAAAAAACGCTTTTGAACTTAAGATCTAAGTTGTCTTATAAAATAGAAATGATTGCTATACCCACGTGTCATTACTGAATCCTTTATTAGACTCTATACGAGCTTCAACTTCAAAACCAACTGTTTCTGTCATTATTTAAGCATAAATAGCACGCCAACTGATCTGCGATAGCTTTGTTGTTTTTTAAAATCTTCCCTTGGTTTGTGAAGTCGCAACTTGACTGTTTTGTATCTAACTATAAAGGTTCACAACTGAAATTTGTTCTCCAGTTATTTCCTTTTTCCTGATTCCCGTTTTTGGGAAGTTAATCAATTTTCTTTTTTTATTCCTGGGCCACATTGCTTCATATAAAAAGCGTGCTAGAGTTTACTAACTACCTACCCTGCACAACAGTCGTAGTCTGTTTGACAGAGCTGATCACCTTGTAGTTACTGTCACGTGTCCTCAAAACATTCGCGTAACCTGTGACAAACACTACGTTGCATAAGGTGAAAATACATAAAAACTCGCGATTTGGTTAGTTTAAAGACATATGTACTCTCCACTTATCAAATAAGTGCGTCTACTTTTTTCCCCCAGTAATGACGCTTTTGTTCAATCCACCCCCCCATAAACCACCCAGATCCAAAAACTCAGGTATATTATTAAAAGTCGATGTCCTTGCCATTTCTCACACTTTCCCAGGGAAACAGTTAGACGCATGTTCGTCAAGGGAAATGTTGGAACTCGAGGTAAAACAAAAATAACTTGTTTCCCGTGGGACTATACATACATTCAGTGCTTTGTTATATATTTAGACTTTCCCTGAAATAATCATATTAAAAAAACAAATAAACAAAGATGGCGGGCGCGCAACAATTGCTCAATTGTATCCCGTTCAGGATACATTTGAGCTTAATCAGAGGCACATGACCAAGAATCAACCAATCACAGTGCTCGTTTTGTTGAGTCAAAGTCTAGGTTTATAACAGTTTCTCTTATGGAGAAAGCTCAATTAATAACTTTTGGAATAAAACCTTGATTCTCTTCACTGAACTCCGGCAAGGTTGCAGCGTTTGTGAATTACAGATTGACTGATGAAATTGATAGGGATATTGATTTGAATCTACTATGTTTTAATAACCAATTTTTTTTCTGGTTAGCAGTTAAACTACTTAATATAGCAAACTGATAAGGCTCTTTCATCGGGGGCAAGATTCGTGCCTGATATTATATAGTGAAATAATACGGTAAGAACTCGAACTACTCTTTGCAGTTATGTTTCCCAAAGGTTTCATTTCTATAGCCTGAAAAAGTAGACGCTTTTTCTCTTAAAGGGGTTTAGGCCTCTGAGGAGGATAGAGAAAAGGCCGTCTGCTTTTGCAAGCTGAAATTTATATGAATACTGGTAGACTTGAGTCTTCCATCTTTTTCACCTTTGTCTGACTTTCTTACGTTTTGTTAGTATTTAAACATATGTATTGCGAATTTCTTCTCAATTTGAAATTTTAATGGTACACTCTTGGGTTCATTGGTGAGAGATAATGAGATTCGTTACTTCACAATACGTTTCTCTTCAACCCAACCACTGATAATAATGTTACGCCATTTACCTTTCAGGTACACGCCAACATTACTCTATAAACCAAACTGTCTCGCTCGCGTTCTTACCTATAAACAAACAAGTAGATACTCCAAAGACGAATATGGAGACCAAGTTATAATACTGCATCTTAATTTTTGCGAGGAAAGTCCACTTTCTATACCAAACACTGACGCTTTATAAGCAAGAGGAAGACTTCAAAAGAGACAGTAGTTAACTAGAAGAACCAGCTACGAGGTCAAAAGATGTCACAACTGTCAACTCAATCGATCACCTGCCCTCAGTTTTCTAACGGTTACTTTTTTATTTTAAAAAATTCGGTCATAGAATTCTAACTCATGGTTATAAAACGACAGACTTTCATCCGCTTTTTGAAAAATGAAGGAAAAGAAGAAACGAAAGTTAATTGTTCACTATCATGCATGCAGTTGCACCTGCAGCAAGGTCGAGAGATGTTGTATCTAGTTATTCACTTACCTGCCCTCAAATAAATCATGTTAACGATCCAAGTATAGTAAGAACAATGGAGGTAAATGGCAACAGAATGCGGAAAGGTGTTATTGTAATATTGTTAAACCGGAACATTGGCTAAATCATGTTTATTGAGACACCGAAAGTTTATGTCTCGGAAGATGGCGGATTATGAGTGAAAATGTCTCTCTGGCGATTGTGGTTGAACTACCCAGAATTCCATTCAATAAAAAATCTGCAGTTCGGCAAACGGAAAGGAAGAATGATTTTAAACCATTTTGAGACTTTTTCAGATTTCAGATCGAAGTTTTGCTTTACAGAAGTTTTTCTAGTAAAAAATTTGAAAAGAAAAGTCAGTGTTTTAGAGCTGTTTGACTTTCACTACGTGAAAAACAGACATTTCTGGTTTTACTACAGAAAAGATTGTGAAACTTGGCATAAATTTGGGGTTATATTAAAGTCGTTGTTTGGGTTCAGATTTGTAAAGGTTATAGGCTAACATAATCAGTGGTTAACTGATGTCTCAATAATCAACTTGAGAACTTTAGAGCCTTTGAAAGTTATTGTTTCACGAGTAACGATATTTACTGATGCTGTCATGATGAAGGGGGTAGGTCGTTGAATATTTAAAGAAATTATCTCAAACTTTACAAAACCTTTATTTTCAAATCTTGTCAGTACCATAAATCATTTTCTCCACTTATGGTTCAAATATACACGACAGAATAAGCGATTAGAATCGCTTGCGTTTTCGCATTACTGAACAAAACTGTATTGAGTTTGTTAATATCACCTGCAAAGTGTGTCACAAATTGCTTATTTTTACTTAGTTGCTAAAACGACTGGAAGACAAATTCTACAGAAGTTTGTGAATTGATAAGCCTTAATTAATAAGATATGACGCATCACACGGCGTCCAGTTGTGCGTCTAACAATAAAAGATTTTGCTAGAACCGTCGCAATTATTTTATTCCGGCTTTAAAACTATATCTCTTTGATATTTATTTTAAAAACCAGCAAAATTCTGCAGTTTATAGCAACTCTTATACAGGCGGATTTCATTCTTTACCTAATAAAAACATAAATATAACTTTTACATTCAAACAAAGAACTCAAAATTTCGATAGAGTGTATTGCAGTTAGTAATCAGGAAAAGTTTAGCTTCATACCTTCGGAGAAATGAGACTTTTAAAGCTTCAAAGTTTACAGTAGTTGCTAGGAGTGGAGGCATTTCTTACCAAGTAATCGTTGTAACCTTTAGATTGTTAAATTGTTAAAACAACTTTGGAAGCCCCGTTTCTCACAAAGTGTTCTTTTTATCGAGCTAAACCTTTCTATGGTTATTAACTTTGCGACACTCTACACGCTTTTTAAAAAATAAGAACCAGTATGGCAGTAATTTTTTCCGAGACTCATTGTTCTTAATTTTTCGGCGACTTGAACCTCAAATTGTTCTTATTTCTAAGTGTAGTTTAAGTCGAAATGGCTAAACTAAACCTAAGTAACTGCAATACATGTATTGGAAAACAAATTGTAAGGACTAATTTGAAGCAACTCAACGACTGATTAAAAGAAAGAAACTGCAAATCGTTTCTGTATTGCTAAAAGTTAAATGTTGAAGTTCGTTTAAGTTTCAAAATAGTTATCAAGCCCCGAGCCTCAGCTTGTTCTTAAATTTTGGCCAATCTGAGCCTCGTTGTTTTATAAAATTGTTCTAATAAAAAGAAAAGCGTGTATCTAATTTTGTCTCGATGTTGAAGTTGATTTATGTTAATGAGGCGAATGCAAACAATGGCGTCACACCGAAACCCGCATATACTTTGCAACTTGTTCTTCATTCGGTAGATAAGTGTATATATATCAAGTTTGTAAGCTCCTAAGGATTCGGTAACTTGCAAGATAATCAATAAAACCTTTTGGGTGGAAATGGCGATAGCAGCTGTAGCATTTTCTATTAAATTCCTCCGCAGGTGCAAAGCGAATTAATCTTCTAAACCGCAGGAATCCAGAGTGTTTTTGTTCAGACAATAGAAATCAATTAATGGTTTAGTTAAGGGTGAGCAATTCGGGTTGATAGAGAAAAAAGGGCTGTTTTTCTTTGATTTATAACCAACGTCAAACTTGAGTGGAGATGTTTAAAGTTATTTCGTAAGTCCTCAGTCTCACCTGAAGCGTTATTTTAAGCCGTATAAATTATCGTAAAAAAACTTCAAAATGCTCTAACTTTGAAACCACCTCTTGTAAACCTACAAAGTGACCATTCATTTTCTTCGTTTTAATGAGTAGATTCTGAAAATGCATTGCTTCAAAAAAAAAAATTAAAACTTGTAATTTTGTTGAGATGTCATAACTTAGATTTTTGTCAAACTTTCCTCATTTGTCAATCATTGTTATTGTAAGCTTGAAATTAAAATTGTAGATTTCTCATGTGGCCAACCAAGATAACATCGAGGAGCATGAGAGAAATATAGAAAATAACTTTTAGAGTTCTTCTGGTTAAGGAGAGAGATTCCTTTTGAAATTTAACTGACTGACGAAAACTAAATAAAAAAAATTAACAATCCATCCGATTTATTTATTAAAACGTAATCGAATTTCACAGAGAATCACTTGTTGTTTGCCTTGTTTTCTGTTTGACTCCCTAGGCTCTGCGGTCGGGGAGTTAAATAGAATTAGGTATTAAGACGAGTGATTTTTTTTGTAATTTGACTTGGTTTTATTTAATATCATTTCTTCTTTGTTAATTGAGTATATTTTTTGGAGTATCTTAACAAAGTGGATTTTAACGTTTTTAATTTTTTGTTGTATTTAATGTTAATAACTGTTCAAATGCCCCAAGAGAACAATAAAATTCTAGCATAACTAATATGACTGGAATCTCGGAAAAGCTTTGTGAAATTCCGTCTTCTCGAGTTCGTGCGGCAAAGCGTGTATAAGACTAACAAATCAAAACAAACTCAAAACCTTGTAAACAACGCGAGGTGTTGCCAAAATAACAATAAGCTGACGATTTTTTCAAAGGTTTCCCGCAGGTTTTCTAATTTCTTTGCTAAACACATATCGGTTGGATGCCTCTTGCTCAATGGCTGCGAAATGTTTTAAAGCTGACGACTCTCATTAACTCTCCTTAGAAGTACATAAAAGATTAAACAAAGGTAGATTATGCAGCCAAAACGACCAGTTTTAGGATATGAATTGATATTGGATAGCTGAACTTTACTGAGTTGCTATGTTTTTATGAAGAACACATTTCAAAACTTGTGGTGATGTTTCTGGTACGTAAACTTGGCTGTAAACTATGTTTAGTACATGTTTTAGGTTCACCGCAAAGTTGCAGGATTTCAAAACATCATTTCTTAGCAGGAAATACACGTTTTTTTTATAAGAAAACTTTATAAGAACAACGAGGCTCAGATTGGCTAAAATTTAAGAACAATTTAAGAACAAGCTGAGGCTCGGGGCTCGATTGAGCTTTTTTTTTTGGTTTACAAAAGATGATTCGCAATTTTTCGCAGAAACTGAGAGTAGTTAAACAGTAATGCCGCTAATACAGCGGAGTTCTGAGAGAATCTGCAGATGCAACTTAATTTGACCAAAGTAAGAGTTTGAATATGAAACCAATCCTGGGATAGTCACTGGAAATCGTCTCGGGATAATAAATCAGGGGACGAGTTGATCAAAGGTAATCTAGATTTTTGTTGATCGCTTTACTGGCGAAAAAATAGCAACAATTTTTTCAACGATATAATGCAAAATTACAAAACAATAAAAGACGAGAAGATGCTACATGACAGGAATAACGACAAATGTGTCAGAGGCTTTCATCATTGACTGGTTATTTGTATGTCATACATTATCTTAGAACTACTAAACTTCGTCGTCAACACCAAGACTGAATTATTTATATTTCTTCCCGCAAGACGTTTTAACGGCGAAACAAATTTAGTTACATGCCAAAGCGAAACAAAGCTTTTCAGCAAAAGACAGATGTTTTCTCTTTTTTACTAAAGGAATTTCTTTTTTCGTCTCATAGCTATTTCTCCTGTCAACATTTTTCACTGGAGGGATACACGCAAGCCAAGGTTAGTGATATAAAGGTGCAAATGACCCCAAATAAAGTGCATATGAAGTGAAAATTTTTATTACTTCAGTGGTTAGACCTTGCTAAACGAGGAACAATGGTGAATAAAAATGTTGCCAAAATCATTCCTGGTTCTCAAGATATCAACACTTAAAAATTGTATCTGATGACGTCACGAGTGGTTCCAATAAATTTGCTTTTTTCTAAAATCTGCTGCCAATCCGTAAAATTTGGGTGGGTTTGAGCCAGATTTGGAGTGGTGATCCATCTGCTTTGGATACATCAATAATCCAACTTTAGCTAAAATACACCCAAGTGTTACGAATTGGCAGCAGATTTTGAAAAAATGCAAATTTGTCGTAACTAATCACTCATGGCGTCATCAGATGAAAACTTTAAACGTAAATATCTAAAGAACAAGGAAAGATTTTAGCAAAATTTTTCCACCGCTGTTCCTCATTTAGCAAGGTCTATCCATTGAAACAATAAGATTTTTCACTTCATATGCACTTTAACGACTTTCATCCGAAGTATATGAAAATTAAAGAAAGGAACACAACTTAAGACACTTTAAAGGCCCGACTACTTTTATCGAAAACAGAGTATAGGATCGCATAGAAAGTGGGACGAATAGGATAAATTTGCTTGTCTAAACAGCGTCAGAAAGGTCCACAACCAATATCGACTGGGATTCTTTTGGCAACTGATCGGATAAAATGCTCCATATCCAGTCTTTTTTCTCTCGTTGCGCTAAAGTATAAGATCTTGTGTCTAAGATCATAGAGAATAGAAGTTTTTGATTCACAAGTTGAAAGTTCAGAAAAAATTCTGAGTAAATAAGGGGAAGTCGAGCCCGCAAGCCTCCGAATACCAGTCAGATGGACTCGCATGGGGAGCCGAGTCGGTTTCTTTAACTTTATATGCAAATTTCAAATTACCATTTGATAATTACAGAGAATAACTCATTAGACCTCAATCGTTTTGCTTACTTGACTCTTTAGGAATGCCAGGGCCTGTTGCAGTTTACCCTCTTAATTCTAAGTTCCAAGCAAACCCTGTCAGCCCGTACAATGTCCCTCCTGGAAAGACGGTTGGTGTAACATTCGCTGATGGTCCCGATGGCAGCCCAGGAGGTGCATATGCTTTTGCCGGCACATCTTCTAGCCACATCGAGTTTCCCGGCGGAAGTAAACTTGACGTTAGATTCTCAATCACAATCGCTGTCAACGTGTATCCCGAAGGACCAGGGCCAATAGTCGACTACAGCGTGGCGGGTACATGGGGCGTTCATCTTTGGGTGGCCGCACCAACTATACTTTATTGGTTTCCCGTAAGTAGAAATTTACAACACTCATTTACACCCAAAGATTATGAAGTACTGGCCCTGAGTAAGTGGAATTTCATTGCTGTTACGTACGAGAACTCTACCGGTTTGAGTGCTGTCTGGTTAGAAGGAAACAAAATTGGAGAGATCAACATAGGGAAATTTGAACTCGCCACTAATTATCCAATCAGGATGGGAGTAATGCCGAACGATCAGAGGTTCTTCAAAGGACGCAT
>JANVCF010180291.1:0-11032 GCA_025388745.1 Hydrozoanthus gracilis
AAGTGATTAGCTTTAGCCCTATTAAGAGTTATTTGAGAAATTAATACGGTATTTATATTGTGCAAACTTGGTAAAGGCTTTCAAGCACTTCCCAATAGTTTTATATTTTTCCAGACAATTTTCAAACCAATGTTTGATAGTTTTTGTAACCCAGAAGTTGTACGCTATTTCTACGGTTGTTATAAAAAAAAGGAAAGGTAGAGCTTTTAAAAAGCGATTTCAACACTTCTCAGTATCTTGGTCTCATCCAAAATATCTAAAGTAATGTTGGTAACGATGGAACGCCTTTAACTTTTTATTGATACTTGGTTGTGAGTTTTTCAATCTAAGCTGAACTTTATTTTTTATTCCTTTTTAGGGAAAAGTCCTCAAAAGTTAAGGAAACAAAGAGTGTCAGTCCATGGATTTTACAGGATAGGAAAAGTAATAGGGGATGGAAACTTCGCCGTTGTTCGGGAATGCAAAAATAGGTAAACAACGTTTTTAATGGTTTATTGGTTTTCTATTTTCCTGGAATAGTCTTAATAGGTATAAGATAACAAGTACTTCTAAAAACTACAAGTTTTGAGCTTTTTTCAAGAGATGTCGGGGAGAATTAAGAATGCTTGGAGTGATGGTGGCTTCGACCGAGAAATTAGTTATGAGTAGCAAAAACGTGTCAATCGAGGCTTACTCCAGAAAAAACCCTGGAATGTTCTGGAGCTTTACAAACCCTGGCCGAGACACACATATTAAGAGTACAGTAGTACATGTAGCAAGTATCGTAATATTTCTCCCCTTCTCAGTCTTCAACTAGCAAAGTGCTTTCGTGTTACTAACTGCCATGAAGAAAATCTCAACAACCATAACCCTCCCCTTCGTGTGTTAAAACAATGCCAAAAGGAAGCAGTAGTACAAAGATTCAATACTTTTTTGATAAAATGGTAATGGAATATGTAGCAAAGCAGCATTTGAAAAGTAATGAATCAGATATCAAGGATCAAAACAGAGACAAAAGTCTAGACACCAAACAGGGCTCAGATTGGTTTCCGGTTTTAGTAACTTAATTTTTTGATTCAATTAAAAAGTTTTACGTGTCCAAATTTTAAAAGTATTTTGTAGCTTCCAGGGCTGGGGTCTTAATAGACAATTTGAGAGAGCATGCTGTTTTATAAACTACCACTTCATATTTTTGAAAGACAGCCTCTATCTTCCCGGCAACCGCTACACTGATATGTTCAAACACATCTTTTAAAGATTTGAAACTTTTACCTTACAGGAAAACAAACAAAGAGTATGCACTTAAAATTATTAGCAAAGCTAAAGTAAAAGGAAAGGTGAGCAAACATTTTTTTTTCTAAACCAACTTTTATTTGTTGTTATAACTGAACAACTGTAAACATTTTAACTTATCGCAAAGAGAATTGTCTCCTTGTAAACTTAAGTTAATTGTGTAAACTGGTAAAAAGTAGAACAAAATGTGCTGAAGTTTCAAGCAAATATGTATAACTATTGTTCCGTTGTCGATCTTTATCCACGCTAGTACACACAGTGCTAAGTTGTTGCCAAGATATGTCGGACATTACACGCAATTAATAGATCATTGCCTGTTTATTTTCTCTGTAAGGCTTTTCTGCTTTAGTTTTGTCTTTGATTCCAGTCTTAAATTTTTAGAAAGATCTTTACTTCCTTTCCTACAATGCTCTTCCTCTCTAAAACCTTTACCAGCGTTGACTTTCCACGAGTTTCTAATTTAGGTTTTTCTCTGATTCCAGTCTTAAATTTTCAGGAAAGACCTTTTACATCCTTTCCTACAATGCTCTTCCTCTCCAAAACCTTTACCAGCATTGACTTTCCACGAGTTTCTGCTTTAGATTTTTCTCTGATTCCATTTTCAGGAAAGTCCTTCACTTTTCTACACTGCTCTTTTCTCACCTAAAACTTTACCAGCGTTGCCGTTCCACAAATCTCACTAGTCCAAAGGTTGTCAGTACCCACGATCAATGTACTAGCCTAACTGCAAATTCCAGTAGTCCTTAGCTATTGCGCTACTCCTTGACAACTTTATTGCTATTTGTTCTTGCCGTTTTCTACCAAACTGCATAGACAGACAAATCTTGGTTTTCCCTTCTAAGGTGGACTCTGAAATTGTAGCTCAGAGATGCGCTCGTGGTAGACTTCACTCGTTCTTCCATGCTGTGAGACTGCGTAGGCAGTATGACCTCACACAATTGCTCAGTTTGAACAGCCTTGATGTCAGAATTATTTGTTAAAATTGCATATCGTTTTGCAATAAAGCATTTTTCTTGGAAAACTCCCTAAAGTGTTCCCTTGGTAGTCTTCAGTTTGTCCTTCGGAAAGCATACTACTAACATTGTAGGCCTTCCTCTTGATGTGGTTAATGAAGGTGGCTGTACTTGTGTCTCAATAGTGTGCTGAAGTGTTCTGTACACCTGTGTTATTGCCATCTTTGTAATTCTGTCATGTGAGGACTTCACGGCGATTTACACATTTACAAGAGGTAACCTTTGGTGAGAGTCCATTTCTTCATTTCTGCTATTTGCCTTTCGAAAAATACTGGAACTTTATTTTTTGTTCATCAGCGATCAACCAGTCGGTCTTGTCTCATGTTATCAGTCTAAGTGCAGACACGCGTTCCTTCCTTTTGTGTCTTTTGCCCATTCAGCTATTATTACATTTTATTGCGATAAAAATCTGCATATAATAACCGAAGGGTTTAAGAACTTAAAGGATGAACTGTGGCATTTTATTCAGAACCCATTCGCCTGACAAAAAATAAATAGGTTCTTATAAAATATAACTCTCCAGATTTGATGTTCAAAAGCTGCATTTTAATTGTGATTTTTTAGTGTACTTCATTTTAATGTACATACTGTAAAAAGCAAGCATGTATGGAATGGATTGGCAAACAAGACAGGCACATGTTGCTGTTGAAGTTTATATGATGACCATACAACTGTAAATGCATGTTCTGGCCCATGATAGATCTCCATGGACTATTGTTTAGACGACAAGGCTTGACGTTTTTGCTGTTTAAGATTAAAAAGCATACATTAGTTCTTTTGTAGCTCCTCGAATGATGTCAGTATTATAACGTTTGCAAATAAGAACCTACTAAGAACCTAATCGCCTGTCGCTGGAAAAAATACCCCAAAATGTAAAAACTCCTTTTCAGCCTATACTCCAAAATCTTAGGTTCTTTTCGCGAGCTTTTGCAGTATCAGTGATTTCTACACTGTAAAAAGCTGAAGTTGAACTTGATGGCCAGAGAATTGGCTGTTTTAGATGTTAGCAGTTTTCATTTTTTTAATTGTTACATTATTAACAGCTTTTCGAGCAGTAAGTAAAATAAAGTGATGGAAGAATAACTTGAGTTTAGTTTATTAAGTGACTTCATATGTTGATAAACCGGCTTATCAATTCTTTTTACGCACCAGTTGAAGTTCCTTAGAAGTAGAATATATTCTGGAATGAAATTTGTGCTTGAATTTATTCAAATTAGTTTCTTTCTTTCATTTTCTAGGAACACATGATTGAGAACGAAATAAAAATTCTAAGAAGAGTTAAACACGAGCATATTGTACAGTTAATAGAAGAGTTTGAAACTCCTAAAGAAATTTTTTTAGTTATGGAATTGTTAAAGGTAAGTTGTTGTTCCAAAACTAGATTGCACATAACCAAGCGTGGCCCAGCTTTCGTAGCAGTGGCTCTCAACGTACAAAGTAACCACTAGTTATGTTCATCTTTATTGGTTTTCCCAGTACGTAAGTGTTTCGAAAGTTTGGTAGATTTTTACCTTAAAAAAACTTTAAAGAATAAGTTTAAATTCAGAAAATTGCGGCCTTAAGATTTAATGTTTAATTTTTCTGAGTTAAGATCAAAGTGAAAAATGTTTCAAGTTTATTTCTTGCTTCTCGTCCTCAGTTAATGTTGGAGTATAATTTATTTATACCGTTCGTTGTAACTGCTCAACACGAAAATTATGCGATTTTATGTTGTCGTGAAAACTTTTAGCACTTAAGACATTAAATTTTTTTCCCTTGCTTGACTTCTAAACGATTTGTTTTCAGTGCCTAAGCTCTTTGTCTCTGTTTTGTGTTTCTTCACATAGCTATAACTGAATTGAACTGAAGTATTACGTAGCAAACGCCCAATTTCATTTTGTTTTAGGTTAAGTCTTTCTTGTGAAGAAATTGTTTATACTCAGCCTCGTTTTTGCTGCTATCTTCTATAAACTTGTTTTTACACGTGTTCTTATTATTGAGCCATGTTATAATAGCTGCAGTTACTTGCTATATCGGCAGAGATTAGCAATTTGTTAAGGGTTATTCAATTCTTTAACACGTTTTCTTTGATTTGTTAGGGGGGTGATTTATTTGAAGCAATTGTTCGAGCCACCAGATACACTGAGCGAGATGCAAGTCACATGATCCGAGATCTAACTTCAGCTCTAGAATATCTTCATGATTTAAACATTGTGCATAGAGACATTAAGCCGGAAAATCTACTAGTAAGTTAGTGGTAAAGGTCCTTTCTGTAAGGACTTTTTGAAATTACCTACAACAGCATTTATTTCTATAAACAGTTTTTTGGCAATCATATGTTTTTGTCATGGCCATTTGTGATGATGTTTAGAGAGGTTGCAATAAAGGAAAATATTGAAACCTGAAAGATTTGAATCTCGCTTTTTAGAAGCAAGATCAAAATTTAGGAGCCTAAAACTGACAAGGTAACTGTTTATGACTAAGTCTCAAACAAATTTGGAAAACTCTCGCGTTCTGTGTTTTGTGCGGATTTATAAAGGACGAAGAGAGTGGATATTTTAACATTTTCACCAGTTTTTTACTTTTTTACGCATAGCAGCTTATACGTTGCAGGGCCATCGCTTATTTATTGCTTGTCTTCTTAAAACGCTGACACTTATGAAACTGGCTTTACTTTTAAAACATCGGATATTGATATGGAACCGCTTAATGATAGCTGGCCAAAGCTATGATGCAACGTCTTTTTTAAGTTTGTTTGTTTTTTTAGTTTTTAATCCATTCAACGCAAAGCAATTGATACATTCTCAAACTAGGATTCATATTTTCAGTTTTAGGTTTTAATTGTTATTATCGGAGGTTTATTTATCGTAATGCTTATTTGGTCAATTCATTATGTCTTTCCGAATCACGTTTGTAACGAGAAGGTAGTTCAAGTTGAGAAAATGGCTAACTGTCATGTTATTTTTCAGGTTTTTGATACACTCCAAGGTACGAAGTCAGTGAAACTGGCAGACTTTGGATTAGCAATGGAGGTGAAATCTCCGATGTTTTTAGTTTGTGGTACACCAACGTACGTCGCTCCTGAGATTCTAGATGAATCAGGGTACGTCAAACAATTTTGGTTTTCAGATACTTAGTGTGTCAGATAAGTGTTGTTCGATAATCCAGTTGCATACACAGCCTAATTTGCTGGGTCAGACTGATATGCTGGGCAGATTACCCAGGTGCCATTGGCTCTATATTGTAGGTTTTGTATTGTTTTGAATAACTAGCTTCTACACCTAACCAAAAACCTACTCTTTTCGGTGAGTGTGAGGGTATTTTTAGTTCCTCGTTCCAATGGCGAGAGAATTAACCAACGGCCATGTAAAGGGTTTGTATGGGTCGGGAAACCTTTAAAGACATGGAATTTTAGAATTTCACTTTCCTGGCCTTGAAAGTCATGGAATTTTGATTAGGATCATGGAAAATTGGCAGAATTTAGATTAATTGGTAACAACGTTTAGAAAAAGTATAACCAATCTATATATCGGGTCGGTTTGTCTTTTTGTTGCCAGGTGAAAACATCAATAGCCAGTTACTGCTGATTTTAAATCCTAAAGTTGGACTTGGTGTGGTACTATTTCTCAAAATAAGTATCCCTTTCTTCACCTTGCTTAGCTTGCGAACACATCGTAACTTAAAAAAATATAAACTCAAACAAATCCAAGCAGTGTGCTTACATCTGATTTTATGTTTCAAATGAAGCCGTAAGACCTTTCGTCATTGATTTTTAATTGGAAAACAGCTGCGGCAGAATCCCGAATAAAGAAGTTTTTCTCTGTATAGAGACATCTTTGCCATTGAATTTGATTGAACAGGGCTCAACATTCTGATTTAGGTATGGACTGAAGGTTAATATATTTGCAGCCGCGGTAGTAATTTTATGTTACATCATTCTCTAACTTAGGTATGGACTGAAGGTTGATATATGGGCTGCTGGAGTAATATGTTACATTCTTCTCTGCGGATTTCCTCCATTTAGAAGGTCAGTATGTAATCACTCAGGATATTTTTATTTCTTGCAAACTTGTAATTAGAGGGGTTTAACTAGGTAGTATTCCAATACAGCTTTATAAAGAGTTTTAAATATCATGCATTTTTGAGTGAGAAGCAGTTCCTTGTTGAAGCTGTTGATTGGCGTAACGCGGATTCATTCTTCCCAATTTCACTGCAAGGCCTCACTTGAATCACTATAATGTATGAAAACAGTGCTCACTGTTTCTCAAGTCTTGTGTCTAGTTAGAAAAACTTTTCAGTCACTCACCTAGTTGGAATGAACGATATTATTTTTACTTTAGCTTCGACAAGTCTTTTTTTCTCATTAAATCTTGTTGCATACTAATTTTAAAACATGTTTTAACTGCAGTCCTGATCAGGACGAACTTTTCGACCAAATACTCGCGGGCGAGTTTGAATATCTTTCACCTTTCTGGGATGACATCTCACAATCAGCCAAGGTACGTCAAATTTCCTTAAACATTGGTAAAAAAAAGTTTTAAAAAGAAAATTAAACTATTCGGCTTCTAGACTTAGTTAAACATGTTTGGACAGATACGTCTGCCATCTTCAGTGACTGACACTTTTGTTTTTTAACTTTAAAATAGTGGTATACATGCCATTGCATACTGTGAATTAGAAATAGTTTTACCAATAGTGTTAGTTAGATCGCCGCCTGGTTAGTCCAGTTGGTAAGGCGCCAGTCTGTCGTGCAGGAGGCCTTTGTTTGATTCCCGGTGCCGGATTTTCACTCAAGGTCCTAAAATACCTGAGGAGAAGGTGCTGCCTTTGCCCTAACATCTGCAAGAAACGGTTAGACCTTCGCGTCTTCTCGAATAAGGACGTTAAACCGTAAACCCTCGGAATGCAGTAATTGGATAGTAAAACTTAATTGGTTCTCTGACTACCTAAAAGCAGTGAAGCTAAAAAGTAGATAAAAATTGTGTTCAGATTACAGGTAGAAAAGGGCCAAGTTGGCTACAATCATCTCGTGACTACAAGCGCGAATTGAATAATTATTTTATTAAATTTTCTTGAGTTTTCTAATCCTATCAATATTTGAAAATGGTAGCTAAAGCTTATTCACAGCAGAACCATATTTCATCTGTGCAACACTACAAATTCAGTTTCCGTATATTAATATTGTCAGCTCGGTATATTTAACAATTATTCCAAGAGCGCGCGTTGGATATGAGATGGTAAATAGCCGACGGGGCGCGTAGCGCCGAGTTGGCTATAAATCATCTCATATCCAACAAGCGCGAATGAAATAATTGTTTTATTAAATTTGATTAGTTTTCTAAGCTCATCCATACTTAAAAATAACAGCTAAATTTTATTCAGAACCTATTTTTTGGCTTTGCAAATACTACAGTCAGTTTCCATATTTGGTGAACTCCGAATATGAGCTGATAATCGAGATTGAATGAACCAATCAGAACGCGCGAATCGCAATATTCGAGATTGAAAATTGAATAAAAAATGATAACCGAGATTTAGTAAACCAATCAGAATGCTAGAAACGCATGATTCGAAGTTGATTGGTTTTACTCGCCATCTAACCCTCAGTCACCGTCAACCATTCCTGCCTGGTAACTTGTTTTTAGTACCCATGTAGGCCAGGTATGCCTGGTTCGTATTGACCAGATTTTTCTATTTAACACCGGCTCTTGACACATTTCTAAACTGGCTAGGCTAGTGATGTAATGTTCAGTGTTTGTTTATTCCTTTTAGGATTTAATTGAGCATATGCTGGTCGTTGATGCAAATAGAAGATACTCAGCTAAGGATGTCTTAAACCATGCCTGGATAAGTGTAAGTATATGCAGCTTCTAGTTAATCACTTTCTGAAGGAGAAATGTTTATACTATTATATTGTGAATTCTCATGTTCAAGTTTCAGTCACAGCGAGAGCTATTTTGTTGTTTTCCTTAAAAACTCTGGGTCAAAAACAAAAATACATAAAGAGTACCACAGAAACTTAAGTCTGAACACCTTTCAAACTGAAAAGTATTTTTCTTTATATTCCATTTGAAAATTTGTAACTTGGTAATAAAGATAGAATTATTAAAGTGCTCCTCAAGTCGTATGAGTCACTGACGGGAATCAAACCTAGATTACCGGTCAGATGCCCAAGTTGCAAACTTTCATATGGAATTCTTTGAGGACTAAAGTTTTGAGATAATTGGAGAGAAAGCTACAAGCTACTAACCTGCAAAAACTTGAGTCTTGCCAACAAGTCATGAGATAGAAGGAATGTGCTCTTCAAGTTGAACGCTCAGAAGAAGTTTCTGTACCACTGAGGGAATCGAACCCGTAACCCTCTGATTAAACCTGAACAGGGTTCGTGGTCTTTTGTACTTCTCAAAGTTAACACGATTAAGTACCATCATCAGTTAGATGATTTTTGTCCGTCTCGGTTCAATAGGGTCACACTGCTAATACAAAGGACATCCACGTGAAGTTAAAACATGAGTTAACGAAGAACTTCGATGGCAAGAAACGATTAAAAGCAGTAGCCATGGCAGTGCAAACGGTAAAATGCCTTGAAAAGGGTTGTCTTTCTCAAACTATTAAACCAACGTTAACTAAAAGCCAAGAGCTCTTACTTCAAATTAACAACAACCAGAGTCTAAAGAGCTGTATTTCACAAAGCGATGAGGCTTCCAGTATTGAGGACAATAGGTGTAGGAAAAGCAAGGATCGCCTTGAAAGGCACATGAGTAGTCCAGAGATTCTTAGTCCTACAAAAGACCCACAGTTTTTAAGTGACGTGATGAATGTTGTAGAAAATGATAACGCCGAAGAAGCGGTGTTTAGGCAGGATAGTCCCACAAGGGGGTTTGTCAGATCAGATCAGAAACGCAGACCAGTTAAACGAAAAGTAAGTCAAAGTAGAGAGAAGAAAGGTCATGATTTACCAAACATCGATAGTGAAGAGCACGCATCCTCAATGGGAACTGGGCTGGCTGATAAAGGCAGCTTACAAAAGGAATCGAGTGACAGTACTACCAACATGAGTTTGGATACCTTTATTCAGAGGGATTTCGAATTCGATTTTAGCTTAGAATGCCCATTATCAGATATTGGGTATTCTGCTGAGTATTTATCTGATGAAGAAGGTCCATCGCTCTGTGAATGTAGCAGTGACGACAATCTATTGTTATATGGGGCAGTTGAGCCCGAGTCTTTCAGTACACTAACTGGAGAACTAGAAAAACTTACAGTTGACTTGTACACAAAACCGAAGGACGTTATAATAGAAGAGGAGGATACTGATACCGAGTACTATTGAGTGAACTACGGTACAGGAGATAGTTTAGGAGTCTTGGTCAGTCCCGCTTATAGGGAAGTGACCTACGCATCTATCCCCATCCAAACAGCTACTGACTCTGGTATACTATGACAAGCAACAACTCGCCGAGTATTAGCAATTTCGACACAAAAACAATTTTTGTTTGGATACTGAAGGCCACGATACCGGTATTTGTATTTTTTCTCAAAATCCATTTGTGGAAAAGAAATCTACCATCCGCGCTTCCGCGATGGCTAACGAAAAAAAATAACAAAAAAACAGTCGTGTAGGAACATAACTTTTCGCAACTCTTTGAGAATTTCATTTTTCTGTTGAAGGCCGAAGTTTACTAAACAGTATTTATTTTTTAAATTGTTTGAAAAAGTAATTTGTTTACATTTGAAACTTCACTCCCGTGGAAGTGTTGTTGTGTGTCTGGTTATACAGAATGGCCGAAATTTGTCCGAGTCTTTTTTTTTGTACAGAAACCAAAACCTTGTATTTTGGCTTTATTTTATTCAAATTAGGCTTATTAGGCTTCAGTTTTTGTATCGGCGTAAAAAGAGGTGAAAAACCAAAACTACGACTGTTTATAGAGCACTTTATTTTGCAATTACTGTATTTTACTGATGATTCCAAATTGAATATGCATGCAGAGAAATAAGTAAATATTTTGATTACAAGATCTGATTATTTTTCGAATTAACTGAATAAAACAATAATGAATAAGGTTAGAATGATTCCATGTTATATTTTACCCTAAACATTTCACTTTTAAAACGTACGTACGGTCTTTCAAAAAATCGTCGTTCTTTGCTCTGTTGGTTTAAACCCAGGATGTTTGAAAAATATTGTTTAGGAAAGCTCTAAATTGGTAACAAGCTAAACAATAAACCTCTTTCTTGTAAATAAGACTCTTTTGATGTTTCCTCGAAATGTAATACCGGTAATGTTTGCATGTACTTTACGTGCACTGTTTGATTAGGAATCCAAAGCTGACGGTTAACAATCCTGTGTAGGGTGCTGTTTACTCGTGTAGGGTGCTGGTAACTATTATATACTCGTGAAGGGTGGTGTATATTCGTATGGGTTGCTGTATACTCGTGTAGGGTGGTGTATACTCATGTAGGGTGCTGGTAACTATTATATACTCGTGTAGGGTGGTGTTTACTCGTGTAGGTTGCTGTATACTCGTGTAGGGTGCTGGTAACTATTATATACTCGTGAAGGGTGGTGTATACTCGTGTAGGGTGCTGTTTACTCGTGTAGGGTGATGGTAACTCTTATATACTCGTGTAGGGTGGTGTTTACTCGTGTAGGTTGCTGTATACTCGTGTAGGGTGCTGGTAACTATTATATACTCGTGAAGGGTGGTGTATACTCGTGTAGGGTGCTGTTTACTCGTGTAGGGTGATGGTAACTCTTATATACTCGT
>JANVCF010180511.1:0-11028 GCA_025388745.1 Hydrozoanthus gracilis
TTTTTGAAAAAAGGTGGTGGGTGGCGGCACATGATACCCCACCCCCTAAATTGGGTTCCTAGGAAGTACCATTGTTTCGACCTTTTCCCTAAATGAGCCTGTAACCCTTAAAATGTTTCGAATAATTGATAACATTCTGGCAAAAAGGGTTCGGGGGATACCAGTAGTACTTACCAGGTAGTTACCCGGAAAGGGTCGGGCGTTACAAAGCTTTTCGTCTCCCATACCCTTATATCCTGCTTATTGCCCTTTATGACATTTCTCCTGTATCCCGGTATTGCTAAATATCTCGCCTCCCATCCGTTGATTTCCCGCATCCCGCTCCTCGATATCCCGCTTCCAGTAATCCGTTTCACGCGGGTTCCCGCCCTCTTGCCCCCTCTCCGGACAAAAATGCATTTGCTTAAACTACCTAGCGTTTACAATTTACAATGCATGTAATATAATATTATTGCATGCGAAAAATAAAAATGTCTTGGGCAAATGACAAAGTAAACGCTTTTTACAACACTTCAAGCAAAGAAGAAATACCACTTTATTAAACTGCTTGTCTGTGTATCCGTTTCATAAACCAAGCCTAACGACAAGCAAACCACCCATAACCGCAAGAACAGCAATCTTGTGCCTGCATTGATGTGAGCCACTATTTGTTGAGGGAGCGAATGGTAAATCCGAGACTGTCCGAGACGGCCTTTTTAAAGTCGAGCCCGGAACTTTGGAAAACAGTGAATAATCTGATACCGAGACATTACGAAACGAAAGACTTAGAATATTGTGACATTAAATTAAACAAACTTCAAGCAAAGCTCTGCCATGTGAGCCATTTTGTGAGAAATGCCGAGGGTGGAGACGGAGAAAAAACATAAAATACGAGACCTTGAGACATAACAAATGACGAGATTTACAAAACAAGTCTTAACTTGCCAAGAATTTCATTTTTTAAGAGATCATTCGCTACCCTTTGTGTTATGTTGCTAAGGCGTGTTGTGTTTCGCTCTGCGGGAATTCTGTTAGGAACTTCAAGGGACCCGCCTCCCTCCCTTCCCTCTATACTCATTGCCCTTCTCCCAAAATCGGGCCCCCATACTTTCTCTTATAGTTGTTACATACCGTAACACGTGTGGTTGTCAGATCCTAAGACGTATCCAGAGTGACATGCGCAGTAGTACGAACCACCAGTGTTGAAACATTTTTGTTTGCAACCGCTGGAATTAACAGCACATTCGTTTATATCTGAAAGATAAAGAAACATTTTGATAAGAAAGTATGGAATAACACCCATTTGTTACAACCTGCGTTTGACCAACAAGTTTTAAAAAACGGGTAATTAGCACAAAACTAGGGTGTTTAGGCTCCTAAATAGATTCTTATTTTTTTAAGTTTAAAATTTACACTGTAGCTAGTAGAACTTGGTACCATTGCTTCAGAAAAAAAACGAACACCAAATCGGTATTTATGTAAAATTGACTATGATAAAACTGTATTATACATATTTTGTTTTCTGTTCGGTCGTAAGCTAAAGCGGAAATTTCAACACATATATACTTATATAAATCTACAGTTTTCAAAATAATCTAGAAATGTTGCGTACCTTCAGTGTGTTATCTTTTTTTACTAGAGAGTGTTAATTAAGTAAATTTTTTTGTAAATTCAGCATGGTTTACAAAAAATTAAGCAAAGATAAAGTCAATGAAACGATGGAGTATTGGGTATCACAGTAAGCTTTCAACGAAGCGATAGTAGATTTTCAGTCAGCCAGAATAATTTTAGACATTGTACCCACAGCAAGATAAGTTCAGGAGAGAGGGGAAAGCCAGTGATACATAAACTGTAAGTAAAAACGTTTTGATATGAGCATTGATGGTGTACAAGGGTAGTGGTGTTGGGTTGTGGTTGCGAGGTGTCTGTTGTGGAATGTGGGATGTCGGGTGTGGGGTGTAGGGTGTAAAGTATGGGGTTTGGGGTGTGTGGTAAAGAGTGTGCAGTGAAGGACGTGCGGTGTAGGATGTTGGGTCAGAGGGGTAGGTTGCATATGTGAGGTGTCGGATGTGTAGTTTAGAATACGGGGTGTAAACGAGGAGTGTGGGGTGTACATGTAACAATAACAAAAGACTTTAGACAAGTGAAGGTTGAAAGTTTCAACCGGGATAATCTCGAGTTTAAACAAGCTGAGTGAAACATGTAAGGTGGGGGTTAGTGGTGGGGTAAGTTGGGTGTGGTCATATTACCACCAACCTGTACATAGTGATCCTCCAGCTGGGTAGTAACCACGTGAACAATGACACAAGAAGCCACCGATGGTGTTTTCACAGGTTGTGTTACACGGCTGCGTGTCATAGGGGCCTGGGGAAGAACAGGTGCAGGTGCTGTTGCTTTCCTTGCATTCGTTGATTTCTGTAAAAACAAATTGCAAAGCATTAAAATCAAAGCGTGAACAGTTGGCCATTCGATACACACGCACCACTTATATTCATCACTCACACGCAAGATGCACAAATGCACACGCACCTCTCACATTCTATACGTAAACGCAAGGTGCAGAAATGCACGCGCATCACATATATTCATCACACACACGCAAAATGCACATGTGCACACGCACCATTTAGACTCATCACGCACACGGAGGTTGCAACTACACACATACACTACTCACGTTCATCACGCACACGCAAGATGTACAAGCACCACTCACATTTACCACGCACACGTAGAATACAGACGAAACAGTCAAATCACCGCGCACACGGAGAATACACACGAACCACTCACTTTTACCACGCACACGCAGGATGCACATATACATGTATGCGTACCGCTTACACTCATCACGCACACGCACGATTCGACTATACGCATACACCACTCACATTCTTAGAGCACACACAGGTTGTACACGCACAACTTAAATCTATCGCGCACCCGCAGAAAACACACGAACGGTTTACCCTTATCGCGCACACGCAGGATGCAAATATGCACGTACACCACTCAACCGTATCAAGCACACGTACTTACAGCCTACTCAAACGTACGCACGTGCACACGTTTTACAAATCACGTCATGCAGTAAACGGATCACTCACACGTAGTACACGCACGCATGCACGCAAACAATACACACATAGGAAAACACAAATGCACTTAGAAAACTTACCATCGCACTTGGTCGTATCGTTCATATTAATCCTATAACCTGGGTAGCAGCCACACTTGTATGAGCCTGGGGTGTTAATGCAAACCTGTGAACAGTTGTCCGAACTAACCCTGGTAAAGTTGCTTATGGTGGTAGTTGCATTGAAACCAGTGCTATTGCTGCTGCTGTTCCCGCTAATGCCGCTGCTACTGTTGCTGCTAATGCCGCTACTGTTGTTGCTGCTAATGCTGATATTCCTGGCCGCGCACTCGTCAATATCTGATGAGTAAAGTAAAAAAAAAAAGGGCCGAACTGAACAACCTGACAAAATGCACTTGTAACTGTTGAACACTTGGGAGAAACAGTTAATCACATCGCTGCTAAATTAACCCTTTCAGCCCTAAGGCATTTGTCAACATCTAAATTCACCTTACAGTAAACCAAACGAAAACAAGTTGGTTAGTACTGAGAATATGAAATTTGATCATCCAGCAAAAACTCTGGAAGATGAATTAAGAAATTCTCCCAAACTTCTCATATGAATACTATGGACTTAAGTTGGGAGAATTTACAAATTCATCTTTCGGCACTCTAAGGGGTTAAAGGGTTAATCATGTCGCGGATTAGTCTGTGATAAAAAAAATGTTAATATAATTATTGATAGAACAATAAAATTGAGGTTGAAGAGCAATGGAGTAAGATATACGTTGCATGCTGAACAAGAAACAAACCTTTATCACAGCGAGTTCCATTCCAACCGCTGTAGCAGTTACAAGTGTTTGGCGCTGTGCAATATCCTTGGCCGCAACCACCAACGCAGATCGCTGAAATAACAAAAATAATTGAATGACCCTGAGAACTAATATATATAGCAAGAGGTTAACAAGAGCGGTAGATTAAACCCAGGGGAGGGTTACTTTTCTACTGGTATCGTAGGGGTGCTCGACTGCTCGTCGAACATCTTTATGGGCCAAAATTGACAATTTTTTAAGGGTTTTCAGAAAAAAAGTCAAGGTTACTTTAGAAAAAACGGTAATTTTTAGGGGTCGAGAACTTAACGAACATTTTTTTATCTGCAGTTTTCTCCTGCCTTTTCCAAAATTGGTGCTGTCAAAATTTTCAAGTTTTGAATAAACTCCCCTCTTTCTAAGCTCTCTTCCCCCGAACATAAAGGCAAAGGAGCCAAAAGACAAGGCCCGTGGTGTCACGAATGTGTTTTGTCAACGGTTTTGTCTGTTTAAATTGAATAGTGCTGGTTATACCAATAGAGGAACACATAGTTACTACTTTCCATCAAATATGTTTGGTTTCCTGACTTCATCTTTCGCTATCGACAATTTTGGAAAACGCCCCTCCCTCTAATAAGTCCCCCGTTCGAAAGGTCTAAAAAGAAAATATGCCCCAGGGGTCTATTTAATTTAGACGGTCTACGGTAAATGTTCTGGTACGGGACTACAATAACTTACGAGTTTGGCAAGTAACTCCTGATCTCTGCCATCCAACACAGCAAACTAACTTTTGTCCATTTCGTACTCTGTACATGAGCTGAGAGTAATATCTGGTGACTCGCCTGGGAAGAAACATTTTGCAGTTAATAGTCACGTGACCACACGTACCGATCTCAAATCAAAATCAACTAAAACAAAATAATGTTCAGAAATGGAAAGAACGGGTTAACGCTGGTAAGAAGGCAGAGTTTCAAGTACAAAATTTGCTTCAAGTATACCAGCGAATGTAAAACCAAAAGGTTACTGTAGAGCAAGGCTTGCTCACCGGTAGCCTCGTTCCCATGACCTTTTCCTCTACGAGCCTGGGCACGAGTTTGGCTCACCAATCATGCAAGCCCATAAAAAATAATAATTATATTTGTTTTTTCAGCCTGCTCTTTCCATTTCTGAACCGATAATGTTGTCATAGCTGATTAACTTCAGGCAGGTGTTATCATGTGACCTTTAAGGGGCTCATGTGACCTCTTACAAAGGCCCTATTATCAAAAGGTCGCAGTACTTGCCTAACTAGAAGTTGAGTCAATCCATACAAGAAACCTAAGTAAAAACAATGGTATTTTTAAGGATCCAATTTTGTCGGGGGAGGTGGTGGGTGGCGGTACATACCCCCTACCCCACCCCTCACCACTTTTTCAGAGCTCAATTTTTCAAAACCTGATTTAGGGGTATTGGTTTTTATTGTATTATGAACTCCTCTCTCCACAAAAAAGGCGTTGGTGCAAGCACTTCATCAATACCTATTTCATTGAACATGATATTTAAATTGCTCCTGAAATTCAGCATTTTTGAAAAAAGGTGGTGGGTGGCGGCACATAATACCCCACCCCCTAAATTGGGTTCCTAGGAAGTACCATTGTTTTGACCTAAATGGTCAAAAGTGGTATATTAGAAAAATCTAAACAAGCTCCTTCATTTCCGGTGGATGATTTAGAGGAGTTTTAAAACGTGCAAAGCCGATAGATCGTAAAACGTAGGTATGCAGTTTTTAAAAAAACTATTGAATGCTACTATTGAGTGGGTATAAACTTGTAGTACTATGTGATAAATGCATTATCGTCGCCATGAGGTGATAGGAAATCTCACGGCGACAAAAATTCATTCATCACATAACACTACAAGGTTTTTGTCCTAAAACAGCTGAGAGAAAAGATTTCACTCAAAGATACTATCCTCCGATATACCACCAAGCCGTAGCTTGCGAATGTTTAAGATGGATATCGTATAGGCAAGTTTCAGCTGACGTCATTCGGTATGCATTCTGTTCATTAACATGCAACAGTACTCAAGTCTGATAGAAAGAACAGATAAAACCAACAACTGACTTATAAACTTGAGAACGCTTATCATAGTTAATGAGTAACCAAACTTTCGGCTCTATAGGTACAGTTTCAAAGGAGAAATTTAATTTACCACTCAAAAATGCAAAACAGGTGGAGGCAAGAACGATAAAAAGCCATACATTCTTTGTAAAATTTCCAATCTTGGAAAGATTACTCATTACATTGATCTCGTATTTTCAGAGAAAGTTTGTTCTGCAGAAACGTTTCATTATTCAGAAGCTTTGTTTCTGTAACTGAATTAGAAAGAAGACTATGTATGCTAGTGAGGCAAAAAATATAAACAAAATTTTGTCTGTATCGCTTAACACCTGTCTGCCAATTTGGTAACATGTGACGTGACTTACCCAATGAGATTGCGAGAAGTTAAACGCTTTTTTTATATAAGAACCAGTAAATTTGGCCGAGGCTCATTGTTTTTAACTTTTCGGCGACTTGAGCCTCAAATTATTCTTAAAATGTTCTCATTTAATTTCTATGTATATTTAAATCGAAGAAAAACTAAGCCAAAAGTGTTGCTTTGTTTATAACAGTATAGGAAAATCGTGGATTCGCCGACATTTTCCCTGAGACGATTTCCGGTGATTATAAACTGTGAAGCATTTCTTGTTTATTCTTAAATGTTCAGTTAAAGATCGAAATTCAGTAAAGTTTTCAAAAAAATTAGCTGTCAAGCCCGAGCTCGTTCTTAAATTGTTCTTAAATTTTGGCCAATCTGAGCCTCGTTCTTATAAAGTTGTTCTTATTAAAAATGCGTGTATCAGGTGGAATAAAAGATGAAATACTCTCACCTGTATCTTGTACATCTGCTCCAATTAATGAACCCACACGACGTGTAGTAAACCGTATAGCCAGTTCGGGTTTTCGTCACGTAGTAACTCTCAGCTCTCGTCACTGGTGTCCGGCACACATTGTTTCTACAATAAAGAAGAAAACTTTGATGTGAATGTGATCATCTCTCTGACATGCTGTCACTAAATCAAAGACATGTGTAGGAGAAATTAACCAGGAGAGAAAAATCCCAAACTGCCCCGAACGCCAGGGAATCAGATCCACGACAGGAGATCTCGAGACATGACAGAAAAATCACGAAATTTCGAGAACAAGGTTTAAATTGCCGACTCTTTCACTATTGAGGGACCGCATTCGCTACCCCAAACATTACGCTAAAACACTATCAAAACAGAGTTTCGAGTCTTAACACTCATTAAAATTAAAAGCTGTAGTCACAGGTCTGTGCTACAGACTATTTTGTCGACAGCCTGGTAGCCGCACGGTTGGCTTGTTTTACTCAACACTCACAACAGATAAAGAAATAATTGTTGTGAATGACAAGCGTGTAAAACTCCGCGGCCATGATATCTCTGTTAGTGTTTCACTGGAGACGAATTCTTGAGTTCAATGCCAATGGTTAAAATCGATCAAAACTTGAGCTGCAAGGATTGACAGCAGTTTGTCGTGTGGATGTGTTCGGTATTTGTATGAACTAAAGGCAAAACAGCCGGATTTTTGTTACTTTTACGTACAGGGGGGGCCTACAAAGGGTTTTGGCGACAGGCGACACATTCTTAAAATTTGGAGACAGACAATTGTCAAAGCGACAGAAATTATTGCGAAAAGCGCAAATATTTGCGACAGTGACAAAGCGCATCAGAGATCAACTATGTATCACAATATCCAGGAATACATGTAATTAGTTTCTCGCTATACTTTTTATCCGAGCTTCAAATTATAGAACACACTAATGAGACAGGCACATTTATTCGTCACGTTTACTTGATTCGGTATTTGACAACGATTGACAAACTGGAGCTGTATATAAAGAAACTATAGAAAAGTAACTAATTACTTAAAAACTGAAAAATATGACAGCAACATTTTGTTCCGGACGAAAATGCGACAGCGACAATTTACACTAGAAAACGATGCGACAAAAAGACCAACAGGCGACATCTGAGAATCCCTTTGCAGGCCCTTACAGGGGCGGTCGTTATAACACGATAGCTAGAGACCGATGCGAAAAAAACTCGCCGCCTGTAATGTATATTGCAGATTGTGAACTTTCATTACAGTGAAGGTTAAAATGCAATTTTTGATGTCAGTTATCGTCTATTCATACTATTGCCTTCACATGTCATCACGATGATTTCCTGGCCGCTTTATACAACTGAGAAAAGCATCAAAAACACCATTGCGTGAGCAAGCTAATTGTGGCTGCGCGGCCGCTAACTAAACTTTATAGAGGTATCGAGTATAAAGTTTAGATTACACGCTTTTTTTATAAGAACAACGAGACTTAATTAGATTGGCTAAAAGTTAAGTACAATTTAAGAACAAGCTGAGGCTCGGGGCTCGAGCGAGCAATATTTTTAACTTAAAAAAATGATTCGCAATTTTTTTTCTTTTAATCACTATCATTGTTTCAAATTAAACACTACTCTGAAGGTTGTTCCTTACAATCGTTGTAAACTTCATGGGGAAATAGGCAAGCAAACCGTTTTCAAACACATGTATTGCAGTACCTTAGACTTAATTTTTTCTATTTAAAGCACACCTAGAAATAAAAACAAATTAAGAACAATTTGAGGCTCAAATCGCCAAATCGCCAAATCGCCAAAATCGGCCAAATTTGCTGGTTCTTAAACAGCGACAAATTGTTCTTAAAATTAAGTTGTCCTTACTTCCTGGTTTCTAAATGAAAAGAACGGTTAGAAATGTTATTATGAACTAACATTTTCATCTCAATCTGTGTACAAGGATTAAATAAAGTTTTAAGGCACGAACTGATTTTCAGTTGCCAGTGCATTGACCTCAAAATTTTTAATTAAACAAAAGAAAGATATGAAGAAGAAAAAAGCGAGAAATTTTTCCCCTTTTGCGAAACAATAAACAGAGTGGCAAGCAATGCAGTTGGTGGCATTTTATCAAAAAGTTTAGTAAAATATACACGACTGATAGTCCTAACAGATTAATAGTAATACTGAGACCATATCAAAACTTACTGTGGTAGTTAGTGATATTGATTTACTCCTAAACAGACATAAAAGTATTAAACCTAAACAAAAAAAAACGTCCTCCCTCACTGCATTTTTATAAAAATTTTGATGATAAACCGGAATATTTTTTAAGTGGCCTAGGGTTGCCCGATCAAAGTTCCACCCCAATGATTGTTTTTCGCCTCAGCCAGAATGTTTTTTTTAAAGTTTGTGCGTATAAAAAGAAGCGTACATAGCATTTTAAGTGATAAACAAGAGGCTACAGGTATTGCCTTCACTCGCAGCCCCTCTTAAAAACCGTTCAAAAACACCTTCGCTTCTCCTTCATAGCGGAGACTTCGTGGGCGTTGCAATCTGGGTCACGTGAGTCTAAAATCTACCGACCGCGCATGACAGCAAAAAAGTTACACAAATATTTACTACTCGCTCGCCTGACGGCCGCGAGTAATAACTCGGGACTGTGGTAAATTGTATAGCTAACGCTTGATAGAGGCCCGATTGTAAATGGAGGTTCCACTGAATATGTAAAACTTTTGACCACGAATATTGCGTTTCTAGCGTTTTGATTGGCCCTTTCAATCTCGTTTATCCACTGCTCATGTACCGCCGAACTGACCATAATTATAACAATCTCGTTCCCAGATCGAAGGAACGCGGGCTCTGGGAACGATACTAATTGCAAATGGAAACTGCGCATGCGGTGTAGTGTTGCAAAGCTGGAACTTGGTTCCTCAAAGATTTTACTGTCATTTTAAAGTATCGATAGGTCTGGAAACGGAAGAAATTTGATAAAACAACTATGAGATGATTTATCGTTTTGCCATTCTCAATTCCAACATGGTGCTCTCTTGGGAATTATAACTGTTAAGTAATAGCTGATTTCCGACAACAAATGGCTTTCCTAGTGATAAGTAACTACGATTATTGTTGGCCATTGACAAAAAAGATTAACAAACTTACATTATAATTATTACAACCATATTCAACTTTATAAGTAATGCAATCCGTCATAAAAACCGCTTATGAGAAAATGGAGTATATTCGTCAAGGATATACTGTCAGTATTGTTGTATAGTACTCATGCGTATAATGATGTCAACTTACTCTTGTCCTTCGATAAGGTTATTCGATAACAGACTAACTCCATTGACACATATCACAGAGAACACCAAATCAAAAAAAAAGCCCAAAACATTCTTTTTACTGTTTGGAAAGGCCCGCCAGGTATTCATCGTCTAGTTCAATCTGCGTACGCGAGGTTTTGGTATAGCTGAAACTCATCAAAAATTAACTGGTTACGTTTGAGATCCCCGCTTCAAGAGAGAAAGCTAAGCTCGCTTTTAATTCTAGTTTGCTATTACATCGAAGAACTTGTCCAATTATTTCGTTTTAATAATATATTAAGTAGATCCAATACCAGATTCGGGGTTGGAAGCAGAATCTTGAATCTTAAATCAATCTTGAATCATGAATCACGTCTAAAAAAGTGAAGGAATCATGATCACATCATCTCCCTGGCTATAAATCATAAATCATGGACAAAAAATAAGTGAAACGTGAGCACGAAGAAGTTCCATAAATGAATAAAGAATCATTGCTCGAAAAATATCTGGGAATCACAAATCATCATACTGAAAAGATTCCAGGCTTTGTGTTCGATCCCGTCAAATAATGAAGAATGTCGAGTGGCACTCGGGTGCGGTCCAAAAATGCAGATTTCTCAATATAAGACAGGTCTCAATACTGGTCGTGCAGTTTCAGTTTTTAAAAACCAGGAAGTCGCGATCGCGACGACAATATATTCACGTCTGACCAAATCAAGTGACTTCTTGATTTTCCTAGTAAGTCGAATCTCGAGGAAGTTATACTGAAGCAGGTGTTGTCAAACTCAGGTGGTGAAAGGGAGATTTAATTGGGCAGTTTTGCGATAAAAATGGTGGTAGTTTCCTTTTTTATGGTGTGCCAACTTTGCGCATGAGTTTGTTTATGGTTTTGCTGTTCTGTAACAAAAATGCAGTGCCAATACTTCCCTACCACCCCCCACCCACCCC
>JANVCF010180733.1:0-11027 GCA_025388745.1 Hydrozoanthus gracilis
CGCACTACAAGTGCGAAATGTTTGAGATGTTACAAGTGCGTTGTAGTGAGTGTTTTAGTTACGTACGATGACGCAAGCTTCCCAGCATGCAACACCGTAATACGTCATTCTCTGTTCAATATAATCTTTGCAGTTGGACACAAATCTATGCATAGCTTGTACCAGTTGCACCAGGAGTTAAAGGAAGGTTTGATACACCGTCGTTCCGTTATTAAGTATATTTGGGAGGAAAATGCCCGTCAGAATACCAACTTGTGAACTACTCGTTTTGACTCTAATGTGTTTTACAGGACACATTCTTCCTGTTGTGAAATCATGCGCTTCGAGTTCGGACTGCCCAGGGATACTCTCAAAATGTTGCTACGGCACATGCACACAACGAGATTACTGTGATGGTTCTTGCTTTGGCGATTACAACTGCGACCTAAGCAAAAACGAAAATTGTTGCAACGGTTATTGTCAAGTCGAAAGTTGTGACGATGGTGTTGGACTCGTGGTCGGTCTAAGTGTTGGTGCTTGTATAGTAATTTTCGCTCTCGTTGGTATTTGTATTGGGTGTGCTTGTCGGACTCGACGAACACCCGGTCGTGTCGTGAATCGCAGAGTTGTAAATCGTAGAGTTGTACGCACTACCACGAGAACAGGGCGAGTTCCGGTCGCTTCGACTCCGCAGCTTCCGGGCTATCAAAACCGTGGCTATCCTAACCAAGGCTATGCCTATGAAGAATTTCTACAACGTCCTGGAGTTTATCAAAGCTCAGGCTATCAACCCTCGCCTGCCCAGGGATACCCACCTACAAGTGGGGGTTACCAGACGTCTAGTGGTTGGAACGAACCCCCAGTAGTGACAGCTGTTGGGGCAAACCAAAGAGAAGCATGTCAAGGAACGGTAGGGGCTTATGGAGGAGTCGCACCCCCTCCATATTCAGAGGTAGCTGGAGATGGCAGGAAAACAATGTATGCTCCGCAGAAGTCATATGGTACAGTAGGAGCCAATGATGTAAAACCATCGGCACCTCCACAGCTATGACAAGGGATAGCTATGACTTGTGGAAGAACCACTCGTTTCTCCTTTGCTGTGAGTTAACTACATATTCTCCAAACTCCAAACTGAGGTTATATGGTTCAAAGAGTCATTCATGTGAAATCATTCAAAGTTTTCTCAGTGGCAGAGAACTAAGTTACCTTATTCATAAATGACACATTTTATATTTCTTCTTATGTTATAAAGTATTAAAACTATTTTTATTAAATGATTATTTGACAACATATTTGAAGAAATATTATACATATAGAAAACAGAAACAAGCCTTGAGGACAATAAAGTCTTCTCTTTCTGCAATAGTTATGTTTTCAGCAGAGGGATAGGTTGTGGAAAATAAAACTTCCCTGATCAATAAATTTCATTTAAAATAAAAAGCACACTAATAAGTCACCCATTCATGAAAATGTTGCACTACTAATTATGTGCTGTGCTATTAGAATAACACTTGTTAAATGACGACACTCTAAAAAGTGATAAAAATGGACTTATAAAATCATACAAATATCAATTTGCCACTTTTTTTTAAAAAAAATAGAGAAATGCTTCTTCACTTGGAGCTAGTGAAACTTAAGGTTTAGCTTAAAGGAACTAGTTTCTTGTTTAGCAGCCTACTGGAGAATTAAGTAAAACAAACACAGATGAAACAATATATTTTTTGGCCCTCTGCATTTAATGGCAAGGCATTAGAATGTTTGTGGTGAACTGAATTTCATGTTAAGAAATATAATACCAAGTGATTAAGCAAAAACCATTCTTGCAGAATCTTTGATATGGGTATTTGTCACAACAGTACTGTAAGGCAAGAACTACAAGTTACCCCGAGTATATCAGCATTGCAACATTATGCACCTGGTAATTGTGTACTGACAATTTTTTATAGAGCCCAAAAAACATAAAAAAATGAAGCACTGTAAGCACATGTTTGACTTGTAATTGTAGTATTGCACTTTTGAGCTTGAGTCAGACCACTGTGTCGTGCCCTTGGGCAAGGCACTTTACTTTACTTGTTCCAGTCGACTCGGCTGTATAAATGAGCACCAGCTTCTGCTGAGGACTAATGTGCATTAGTAGCATACTATCTTGAATCCTGCATTGAAATGATTCCTGAATCCTGATTGGCTACCCTACTCACTGTTTGTTGAGCGAAAGACAGCAAGTAGCCAAACCGCCAGTATTTTTATTACTGAAAATCATAACAGCTTCTTTAAATACTTAAATTGAAGAGTATACTAGCTGGTCTCTATGAAAACATTTAGATTATTCTTTGGCTTTGCTTTGAGCCTCGTCGACTATTATCTCACAGAAAACTCTATCTTGTGGTCTAATTGTTTGATAGACCCGGGGAGGGGGGAACTCCCACATAATTTCCTATACAGGTATGTGCCTCTGGAAAGGGTAGTTTTCAAGCCATTTACTCTGGGATTGGGACTAGTATCAGAAATTTGGTCTAGAATAGGTTCACTTTTAATGGCATCGCTACCCTGGATGTAAAAACATTGAAATCTTGAGCATTTTATACCCAGGGTTTTATATAGAGTCAGATGTTTTTGCTTTTCTATGAAACACAGTGTAAACAATGTTAGGATTTAAAATGGGTTTCTAGTATAGTATGTTTAGTTTCAAAGCTTGCCAAGGAATATGACGAATTTGTGGCCAGCTTTATATCTGAAGTGAAAACTGGACAAAAAGGATTGAAAGGCTTGAACAATTATTGTGTTCTGAATCAATGATTTTTAGTAGAGATGCAAAAATCCTTGAAATTCCTTACATCTGAAAGTGAAGGTATTGTAACCATTTCATTTTCTGGTCACAAATTAAAGTAATTTAAAAACTAGTAATGGTCAAAGGAATTTTTAATATTTCACTAATAAAATGTATGAATACAAACTTGTAAAACTGCTCTTTAAAAAATGTTCCACTCGCAAACATAAAAATCAGCAATATCCTATGGAACTTGATATATTTTTGTTATTCATTTGCAATTGAAGGGTCTAATGCAAAAGTGTGCATGTCCTTGTATGAAATGCTAAATTCTCACAATGGTTATGAAGAAACACTTTGGGTTGCATTTGGGGAGAGTTTAGAGCTTGATCAATTAGTGTCTTTTCTTGACTTTATATTAAATGCTTAACTCTCCCAAAAGTTGTGAAAAGATAACAAGTCAGGATGATGACTACTGTATGTAGCTGAGTTAACAACTTCATCACTTTAAGCCATAACATTTCTGCAACAGACCCTTCAATTAGAAAGCTTTATACCTTTCTTGGAAAGGTCTTCTGATTTATGGTTCTTCTCTTTTCTGTTCTGATAAATTCAATGAGAACATAAATAGTTGCTCTTTATCAATTCGGTTTTCCCATCTTGATTACGTTACTCGGACACAAACAGGTAATTTTTGGTCTCCATTATTGTATAATTGCGAGAAAGGTAATATAATTGACATTCTTTTGCATTTTATTCTGCTGGGCTGGGTGGTTCAAAGGCTGGTTAGATTTAACCCTGGGCTAAACCTAAATTCAAGCAGTAATTTCTTTTCTAAAGAAAGGCTGCAGTTCTTATAAAAAACTTGTCAACTCCAAACTTGCAGTTCAAATGAGTCTGTAAGTTTGAAAAAAGAACAGGTTAACAATCAACCCTGGATTAGTGCTAATCGGCTTTTGAACAACTGAACCTTGGTTTCTTTTTTAGGAGAAACCTGTAATTACATTTTAAGTTAAAAGCGATTTAAAATATCTGTAAATATTCAAATAATGAATTAACTAAACGCTACACTTTCTAAAAGCTTGTTTTGAAGAGTTTTTATTTGGTTATGAGCCTTTGCTCATGTCAATAACAGAAATTCTTTTAAAGAATGTTAATATTTAATAAAATTGAAAGCAAACCAAAAAGCTAGAAGCCAAAACTTTATGGCATTGTGGTGTTTTGGCTAGGCCAAAACTTACAAGAGATGCTTTAATTTGCATGTTGATGGGCAATTTGGGTCTTCATTAGTTAGGAAGTCAGTAATATTAGTGAACTAACTTGGCTCACTACTTATTTATGTTTTGCAAGGAGAAAAATGAATTCTAAGTTTTTATCACTTTAAGATTGTATAAACATCATCGAACTTTCAAATCTGCAGCTTGAGCAAAAGGGTACTGGAATAAAGATGAGGACATTACAAATTAAAACAGTTTAAGGGCACAGTTTAGTATACTGTTTTGCCCATTGTGAGAAACTGCATTGTTATTACAATAAATGTTATATTATGGTGAGGTTTAATAATCTTCATCGGATGAAAACATTTCAGAGTTGTCATTTTCCTTTCTGTTCTTTTGGACAAGTGAATATCTTGTTCGAGGTAAGTCTTTCTTCAAGTTTTCAATCAACTCTTCAAGTGTTGAAGGTGAAGGAACATTTTCCATAAAACTTCTCCGGTACATGTATGGTGAGCTGGTGTTATTGCGACGAGGCCGAAGGTTATAACAGTATGACGGAGAGGGACTCTGTTTTGGTGTAACCTATTGATTAAGGAAAACATAATAATAATTATTGTTTTTAAAAATATTACCTTTGATTACTTTTTGACTATTATTTATTTAAATTACAAAAAAAAATGTTTCACACAAGATTCAGGTCAGTACTTAGCAAGAGGAGCTTATCAAATGAATGTGAATTATGTTGTGCTTGGGACTATTATATTGTATGTAAATGAAATGAAATCTTAAAAAATCTTAAAATGAGTAGACAAACCCTGCTCTGTTTTCCTTTCTTTCTTGGTGTTGAAGTTTGCAGAGGGGGGCCAGTAACATGGCTTGGTCCACGGTTTTGCTTTGGTGTTGCTATTTCGTGATAGCTGGGCTGTGTCGAGCTGTTGTTCATTGTTTCTCTATCTGACTGGCTGCTGTCTTCATCCTCAGATAACTCATACAGGGAGGCTCTCGGAACAAACGTAGGATCATCTTCAATACCTGACTCTGCAGAACTTGAACCTGCATCAACAGTGTCACTGAATCTTCCTTGACCAAACAGTGAATAACTCCTAGAAAGTAAGTAGTCCACAGAGAACATCCAGTTACTTATTTGGTATCACAATTTGGGTATGTGCCAATACAACCAAACTGACAACATCTATTTTAATTCTTAATTAAATTAGCCATACAAAAAAAAAACACTTAGTATTAATGTTCCAAAAATAGATCTTATAAGACAAACCAAACAACAATATCCTTAATAACTAGTTATGTTCATGAGTATGGACTGAAATTGGGACAGTTTAAGGAGAACAATCATTATAAGGATATGAAAGTTTTAAAGTAATAAACCAAAAATAAAATCAAAATTATTAGTTGTTATGATGTTGTGGAGGAATCAAAATACACCATAGAATCACAGAAGCTCAAAGGAATAAATAAAAGTATTTGCCTGTTTATGCTAAAACCAGAGGAGGCAATATTTTCAAAGAAAACCCACAGTAGAAAGAGATAGTAAGATAAATTTATGTCTTGGAATTGCCTGAAAAATTCTTGATTCTGAGTCATTCACCCCACAGAGCATCTCAGATGGAATTTGCCATAAGGCTACAAAAGGTTGGCTGAGTCAGGAAAGTGTTGAGAATTTACCAGTTGATACATGACATTTTGCTCCAAGTTTTATATTGTAACTTTAGCTTGGTTTAAACAACAACCAAGACTCATAGAGACATAGCTGACGTCATTGTTTACATTCTGCTTCATTAGCATACAACTTAAGTCAGAGAAAGGACAGAGATAAACAACAACTGACATTAAAATTTGAGAAAGCTTATCAAAGTTAATGGGTGCCTGAACTTCCAGTTCTATAGAGTAGTTTCAAAGAAGAAATTTCCACTCAAAAATGCAAAACAGCTGGAGGCAAGAATGATGAGCCATACAATCTTTGTAAAATTTCCAATTTCTATATCTTGGAAAGATTATTCTGCAAATCAATCTCATATTTTCAGAGAAAGTTTTTTTTTCAAAAACGTTGTATTATGCAGAAGCTTTGTTTCAGTCTGTAGCTGAATTGCAAAGAAGAGTGCATAAATTATATGCTAATGAAGCAAAAAATGTAAACAAAAACTCCTTTATATATCCAAGGGAAAAATACTTTTGGAACTGTAGAGCATTTTCACTTTCAACACCCTTAGCCGCTGGTTTCTCTCCATTTGTGATGGCCTTCAAGTATTTTTCTTTGTCTGCCTTCCGGATGGCCTTGATCTCAAGAATCTGGTTTCTAATTTCCATCAACATGCTGTGGTTAATCTTGCTGTAGTCTCGATACTTCATAGCAACATACACCAAAATTACCATACCAAAAAAGATGAAAATCTTCCGACAAAGCCACAATCTCCCATGAACAACTTCCTGTGAGAAAAGTTTGATGTGATAGTTTTCAGCTATGTTCAATGTTTTAATATTAATTATCAAGAAAAGATGGATTCTCTTATTAATTTCCAAATATAAATAATAAATTTATTTATTATTTATATTTGGAAATAAGAGAATCCATCTTTTCTTGATAATTGATATTAAAACATAATTATAAACAACTATTTTTGATACTAGTTTTAGATCCAAAAATTAAATTAAATTCTATCGCAAGTCACGAACCCCTGTAGGCCAGTACTTCATATATATATATCTCATGTTTCTGCAAGAGTTATTAGCAAATAACAGTCTTTGACTCCCCCTGGACAGGGCACTGTAAACCCTTCTCAGGACTAACCCTGAGTCCATTTGAAACAAGTGTCTTGCTCAAAGGCACTTGTAACACAGTGGTCCAACCGAGGTTCGAACTCATGACCCTAGGATTAACCCTTGCTGCATTTTCAAAAATCGAAGTTATGAAATCGCAACAAAATTATAAACCTCAATATGTCTTGAAACAACATTTGGACATTTTCATAATCTTCTTGTAAAGACAAAGAAAATGAATGGTCACTTTGTTGGTTTTCAAGCAGTGGTTTTGAAATCAAAACAGTTTTAGTTTGAGTGAAACCGTTTTTAGCAGGACAGGGGTTAAGACTTAAGTTGAACACATCAACTGCTCAGCTACTATATACCATTCTGGATCCACAGATCTTACATCAAATGATGTTAACTCTTCTGATACTTGCAGCAGCAAGTAAGGTTATCAATGTAACAAAATTTCACCAAAATTGAAAAAACTTATCAACTTTACGTGACAATGAGAATGAGGTAATAAGTCAACATATAATTACTGTATAGTATTTTAACCTTCATCTGCTCAAAGGCCATCTTCAGATTCTTGCCTTAAAAAATTTCAAAGCTTGCACACATTTTTAGAAGAAGTTTTGGTCAAAATCCCAACTGCATGATCCCAAAATTTGGTTAAATCAGATCAAATTCCCCACTTTGAGGAAAAATATCTCTTTAGTTCAAAGTAGCTGACATTGTGTGTATTTTACAAATCACTGAATGCGTTTTTTTATGAATCGTTGAATATAATATAAATCCCCAAGCTTTTTCATTAATTCTTTTGAAGCTTTAAATTAAGTGTAATCTGAGAAAATAATAAAAAAATCCAGCAAAAAAAGCAAGCGTCCCATTTATTCCTGGGACCCTGACTCTTAGTGAAATTCCTTAGGGTGGGGAATGCAGTAGAGGTCAAATGCCCCACATTTGGCAGTCTGACTCGATTAGTTTTAAAACTATTTTCAGGCTGCAATTATCATCTGTTTGTTTATTTCCTTAATTATAAATTAAAATGTTAAAAATTTAAGATACAAACAAACTACATATGCTGGGGTCCAGCCCTGTCCCCCCACCCCCTCGGGCTTAACATTGATAGATGCACTCAGCAGGAATACAACACTACACCACATTATAATGTCCAGGGACCACTCTTTTGGTCAGCAGTCAGTGGTCGATGGAAGATGGCGGTTTCTTTTCCCGCTCTCTGTTTCTGAAGCTTTCCTTTGTAGTTTTTAGTGTCTTTTGTGTTCTTCATGTTGGTTTAACTTGAGATATTCGGGAGCCAAAACTTGGAATTCAATTGAAGAAAATATTAAACAGCTAAACAAACAATTATTCAAAAGAAAGTTGAAAAGTATGATCCTCGCATTATATTAGCCTGTTTTGATCCAGACTGTATAATGATATGGACTAACCTAATCGATATATTTATTTGTATTTACTTTTTGTTTCATTTTCTCTTAATTTTCATTTCTCAACCGTACTTCATAATGGATAAATAACAACTTTGACCCAGCGTGATTAACCCTAAGGTTATTCTGGGTGACAATTTACCTTCCTTGTTTGTATTTTTATTCTTCTTTTGTTGATTGTTGATATTAATTGTAATCAATAGGTATAAATAAAAATTTGTTGTTGTTGTTGTCTCTCTATATAGAATAAGACAGCTTCTTACCGATTTCAATTGATCTTGTTTCTCCACGGTCCAGGACGTTACAATTCTCTCTAATACAATCAAGAAAGTCAGGCCAATGAAAAGTACAAGCCTTGCTTCTGCTGTTCGCGGTGTACTGGTGAAAAAATAACAAACGCACACGGCCACGATGTGAAAAGCAAGTGTTTGAAGACTGATAAACTCCCCTAAAATCATAGACTGAAGCTGCTTGATCGATTCAACTTTCTTGAAAATTACATCAAACGTTTCACTGAATAAAGCTCTCTGTTCATTCGCTCTCGTCTTCATCTCTTCAAACGCATTCTTAGCATCAACTGTGGAAGAAGCTAAAGTGTCTGTAAGATTTTTTTCGTGCTGAAGAATTCTTTTCTGGTTTACAAGTGACTTGTTTTGATGTTGTAAAACTTCTAGCTGGTTCTTTAGCGAGTCTTCCAGCTGGTTCGCAACTTCTTCTGATGCTTTTGATAACTTTGTCACCGTTTTTTCTGTCCTTTCTTGCCAAGCCTGGCTTTGGAGAAAAAAGCATATGTTCGAAGTATGTGTAAAAAATGTTGTGTATGTCATGAAAGCAGTCTGGTCCATTGCATACGTGCACTCTCGAACTGTTTGGCTTCTTGTACAAGGATACGTTTGCCTGCCTGATTTATCAAGATGGCAGTTTGTAAAGTCGATAGCAAGATAACTCTGTTCGACGTCTGTCAACTTTTTACAACCTGTATGCATGCTGGTCACGGCATTCTTCCAGCATTTACTTTGCTGGGCTTCTGCTTCGATTTCTGCAAGAGCTTTTCGACCCGCTTCAAACTTTTCCTTCGATGGAGGAATCTCAAAATGCGATTCTTTGGACGGTAAACTATTAGACGAGTCAGTAAAAGATATCCTTGTCGCTATAATTAAGATTAAGACTTGTAACACAGGCATGACAATAAGATTTCTCTTCTCGAAATGTTTTATACGTTCGTACCTCGCGCGTTCATTAACGAACTTGATCGAGAGGTAGTCTGGGTCGAGCCACCAAGGAATCATATGACGTTGACAACATGGCGGATAAACATTCGACAAGGAAGCATTGGCGCTGTACCTTGGAGAGAGTCGAAAAATTCATATCTCCCTTGTATTTTTCTGATGTAAATCTGTTTAGTAGGTAAGTGGTTTTACAATTAGGAAAGACTGTTCACTTGCTTCAACAGAAAAGTAAGAATCATTTGCATTGAGGTCCCATGGGCATAGTCAGTCTCTCATTGTTTACCAGTATGGTCTTTGTCTCAAACAGCACTTAAAAGGCGATTAAATAGCTGTGTTAAAAAAGGAAAATCGTTGCTTTACGCAAGTGTGGGTACACGTTCCAAACCAGTGCTAAGTCAAATATGTCACAAACTCCCGCATTTTGGCTATTTTTGCGGCAGACTAAACGCACTTCGCTTGTTCGATCTTCCGCTCTCCCGCATTTTTATAGAAATTATCTCCTGCATTTAAAAAAAAATTTAGATAAATAAACAACAATATGCGTTCGTTTGTCCCTGACTGATGGAGGACAATGCGGCTTAAACTAACATAAGCAAAATATTCTGATTTTTTTTTACTTTCGTATATTCATTAGGCTTCCATACAGCTTCGCGCTTTTTCGAGATAAAATACTACGTGATGTGGTTGAGAGGGTTTATTTACACAGTTGCATGTACAAATAGGCATTATATAGGAGAAAATAAGATTTCTAGTCTAAAAAATATCAAAAGTTGGCTTCTCTGCACAAAGCTTTGAAAACTTATTCCTGACTGATCAATGACAGTACGGTCACCCATGACTGCATGTCACGTTATTTTGTTGATGGCTGAGGTTCGAAGGAAAAGACTCCGGACAAGTATGCTCTGAATAATGCGTAGTATCTTGGCGTGATACACGAGTTGAATGAATAGGGTGTTGTTGTAATACCGCTATATGGTCTTGCCATGACACATTAGTGACATTGTTGTTCAAATTGTCTGAGCGTGACACATGAGTTCAAAACCGTTCACGAACATTGGACTCACCCAAGAACGACTGTTGTTATTGATACGGCCGGTGTTCCTTCCTTAAGATTCGTCATTAATTTCCATGCCTCACTTTATCATAACAAGCAAACTTTTGTTTCAATGACTTTGCAAACATTCAGTCTTTTTAGCTTACGAAAACCCGACTCCTCGTAAGAAAAGCACCCGCCGTCTTTCTTGATTACAAAGGCATTAATTACGTTGTTATACAAACAGGAAAGGTGTACCTGTCACTCGGTGTAAGCCAAGACCAACTGCAAATATTAAGATCAGTTTCTCGTTTTATATAGAGAAACATTCTTTCAAACCCTGTCATACAATATAACGGTTATTATAGTAATTAGTAAAGTCATCATAGGTTTCACCACATGAAACATTTGGTGATCAGTTATTATGAAACTTTGCCGCAGTTTTCATATTTAATCGATTATTGAGTGTAAACAAAGTTGTAGTTGTTTCTTCCATTTGGTTTGTTTATCACTTAACCGTCCAGTTTTAAGGTTTTAAGGCATTTTTTGCTAAAAGTTCCAGCTAAGTGAGCCTTGTACCAGGCCCGTAGCCAG
>JANVCF010180955.1:0-11024 GCA_025388745.1 Hydrozoanthus gracilis
ACCCGCAACCCTCTGATTACCGGTCAGATGCTCTACCCACTGAGCTACAGAGACTCACATGGGGAGCCAAGTCACTGAGGGAATCGAACCCACAACCCTCTGATTACCGGTCAGATGCTCTACCCACTGAGCTACAGAGACTCACATGGGGAGCCCAGTCAGCCAGCCAGCCCTGGTTGAGTTCTTGTCAATTCCCGCTTGACATAGGTCTCGCAAACCGCTCGCTCAATATGTCCAATAGTATGCTGAACATCTGACCGGTAATCAGAGGGTTTCGGGTTCAATTCCCGTCAGTGACTCAGAATTTTTTCCGAGCTTTCAACTTGTGAATCAATAATTTCTTCTTCAACTATAGACTCAGGTTTTTATGTTGACCAAGTATGACATCTTCCTAAAAGAAACAAAACTTTATCTAGCTGTCGTAGCCTAAAGTGTGTAACTAATGTGAAGATGCATTAAAACTATTGTTGAAAAACAACGCTGTAGTGACTCATAACTTATAATTTACCTCGTCTCTGCTATGCCGAGATCTTGGGTAGTCCTCGCTTGAGCGATCAGTACTTCGACGTGACCTCTGTTGCGTTACATATGGCTGTAACGTAACTGGAACTTCTAAATCCATAGGACACACATAGTCGTCTAGTTCCTCGCCACCTTTTCCACGCTTGCGCAGTGACCCGAAGGAAACATTCTTTTTTGGAACCTGTCCCGAGTTTGTAACCGTTTTAAGAAACATGACAGTGATGATAATGATGAAAGTGATGGCTGTACTAAAGATGATATCAAATCTTATTTCAAGTGAATCCACTACAAATTCTCTATAATATCGGCTAGTGTTGATACTGGTAGAAATAAACGGTTTCTTTTAGAATATTGGGTAAAAAAATACTATCCAATATTAAAATTCAACACCATGTAAGTTTCTCATCGCATCAATACTTTTTCTAGACTAGAAAAAAGATATCTCCCTTCGAAGGAGATCGAATATCCAGGCTTGTTCATCAAATGGGAGTCTTGGGTGAGGGAATGGACGCGCCGACAGAAGCAAAAAAAAAACGTTCCGCCCCTCAATCCTATTCTTTTTTGTCTGCGCTAAACTTAACTTAAACTTTATTTATTTAACGATGGTAAATATATTTAACTTGTGGAAGTTTTCCAACATATGGTACTCAGCACCGATCGAGAGGGAGGGAAACCAGAGAACCAGGAGAAAAACCCTCGGAGTCAGAAGAAGATCGACAAATCTCAGCCCACATGCAAACCCAGGATTCGGTTAGAGGTGGGAGGCACGAGCGCTAACCACTCGGCTATCCTAACTCTTAATTTCTTCCATTTCCTTTCAGTTTTAGTCTTTCATTTTATGAACGAGCAGAGTTTTGATCTCCCGGCGAAGAAAGACACTGTTTTGGCATCGGCATTCAAACAGCTTTTCACTTTTGTTATAAAAAGCGACTCTAAAAGGACTAACAAGTTCCTCTCTGGATTGGCGCTAGCATAGGCAAGTTTTCCATCGTTATTTAATAATAACAACAACTTACCTTGACTTTGGCCCCAGGCATCAAGGGGACAAACCCTGGTGAGCCAGCTTCCTGTTCTTTGACCTTTTGACACGCGGTACCAACGAGCGAGTTTAGATGTGTTGCTAGGTGACGTCTGAGAAGGCTCTTTCCCGGGGGGATAGACAGGAGTGCGGATAGTGTTTCTGCAGTAAAACGCGACTCCAACATCTGCAAACACAGCCCACTAGTATGTAAGTCGTTCTCTCGCTGTTACTTGTACCACTATTATAAATTCTATTGTTTATTTTATCGCTGTTTATTCTATTTTTTCTTTCACCGTAGCAGTTTATCCATGACTTTGCCAGACGCATGCGCACAATTACTGCTTTTCGCGCGCTTGCAAGTAGAGTCAATATATTTTGTCGCTTAAGAAACTCGCTAAGGTTTTGGATAATTTCTTAAGACTGGCTTTTGCTGGACCAGTTACTTTAGTTACGAAAATAGTTGAAAGATTAAATCGTCCGAATAAACTAACTTCGCAAAATGTCCGAAAGTTTTCAAACTATAATCATTATATTTTTAGCTACTAACTTTTAAGCTCTCGCAAGATTTTGTATTGACGATACTGTCTACCATTCCAGCCTTTAGGTGGTTTCTTATGAACATGCGCGAGCGTTTGATCAAACTTATAGATACATGGAAAATGCACAATTTCTATAATAGTACAGTGTATTAACGACACCAAAATTGCAGACTGGAGCAATGCTGCTTTCGTATTTGTCGGTTTGTTCTCAAACCGGTTGAGTTTTGTTGATAAAGTGTAAAACATTTGAAACTCTTTTAAAGTGTATTTAGTGTCGTCGTTGGTCCGAAATTTGTCGGTAAAAACCCTTGGAAAGCTTTGTGTAAAATTAATATATATTGTCTGAAAGTTTCAACCTCGTACCCATGGCCAGACTAGGAAGAGAGGAAAGAGCCTGGGTACGAGGTTGCGGCTTTGGTAGATTCTGCTAGCATAATTTTCAGCATATATAATTTAGCATAACGAGCAATATTTTAGGTTATGATTGCAGTTTAGCAATGCTGGCACAATCCGAGCTTTTCTGCGTCGAAAACAAAAAAGGAAAATTTTTGTTCTATAATCTACCCCACTGGTCTTAAATATAAAACTATTAAAACTTAGTAATGGTTTGATGATTCATGGCTGCAACAGAGCTGGGGAAAAAATTGCGACGAAGTCGTCCAGTTCTGTATTTAAAAATAGAAAAGTTTTTAACACACATATAGTCTGGTAACTACGCGTCTCTTCTTGCATAGAAATCATCCCCCCCCCCCCCCCTCCACGAGATCAACTGGTATGTCCCTTAGCGTTTAACAAGAGTTGCTTTCCTACCAATAGTGTGCCGTGGACACCACTGCCCCTTAGGTTAGGGGCGTACTCCGCCAGGTCCACCAGACGTAACCACTCCATCACCCGCCCGTTAGTCCACAGTAAAACATCGGCACCTTTTTGCCATGACTACACAGAATTTAACAATAATGTATTAGTTTGTGTTATCAAATTTCCATTCATTTCCACGACACAACTTTCAGAAAAAAGGCGTTTTCTTATATTCCTATATATCAACAAATACGTCTTTGAGCTCCCAAAATATATTCGCGCTATAGATAAAGGGCGTTGAGCCAGGTGATCGTCACCGGTTTGTCAATCAACCTTTGAAACAACATGACATGGAACGAGTGGACTATTCATGTGTAAAATTGTTTCGTGTTACATAACAACTGAATATCTAGTCAATTCGGGATCATAAGTTTTTGTTGATTCTGTTTCAACTCAGAGGGCATTACAATTCAGTAAGAGGTAAAAAGAAACGCAAACATAAACAAAGTTTCGACAAATGGGCATTTTGCCAAGTGCGCAAAAATTTATAGGAGGTGTGAAAACTTAACAAAAAATGTATGAAATCTCCTTCGTCGAAATTTCAAGGAAATTTCATATAACAACGAAGAACGAAGTGAAACGAGCTTCGTTTGTATTTCTTTTTTCCAGGTAGTATTTCTTTTTACAGTATAATAAGTTTTTACGAATATTTATATTCTAGCGGTTATAGACTTCTTTGTTCCTATCGCTATGCCCCCCCGCCTCCCCGCAGGATGGACTCGAACGAGTCGGGTAGAGTGTCTTCCTCAAAGGCACACCATGCACCGTGGCCGAGCTCACGATCCGTGAACTACGAGTCAAACACCCTAAATGTTCGACTGAAACAGAAAAGGATGTGTTAGTATCATGGCCAATTATTAATTTTTCAACCTGGAATATCGCCTTTCTAGCGCTCTGGTTGGTTTGCTCAATGTCGGTACCGAATTGACAATATATGGAAACTGACTGTGTATCGTTGCAGAGCTGAAATATGGTTCTGGATAAATTTTAGCTGTCAGTAAATTTCGATAAGTTAGGAAAACTCAAGAAATTCAATAAAACAGTTATTTCATTCACGCTTGTAGGATATATGGGAACTATGATTGCAAACTCGAGAAAAATCTTACCTCGTCTATGGGATACCTCTTTAGACAGTTAGGGTGGAAGTTGTGCAACCTGTAGGTGAAAGAATGACTCCTGAATTAGGTAATGAAAAAAATTAACGAATTTCTTGCTGGAATTAATTCCTTATTTTGTTTAATCCTTAGTTTTCGGGTTAGACCTACATTGTAACCTTCTTCAAACACCAGGACGTGCTATTCGGACAGGAAAACAAAAACTTGGTAAAAAACAATTTTTCTTGGTATAATTGTTTACAGATTATGTATCTATCCAATTGTCAATACTTTTTTCATTTGCAACTCATTCTAACTGATTTACTTTATATAACGTTTTTTTGGTTTTTGTCGTTTCTACAAGAAAAACAAGTACGACTGTACTACGGGACCATGCAGGAACTGATATATCACAAAAATGTTTACTGTGTGTAGTTACTCTTAAAACACGGTCTTCGGGCAATAAAATTTGTGTCATGGCAAATCGTATGGAGTGGATGGCCCCAAAATTTTATTGAGCGACCAGAGCATACCAATAATCAAGGGAGAAGAGTAACTTTTGGCGCTTGGCGGAGAAACACACATTGTTTTGACTTGATTTCTCTCAATGAAAATTATTAAGTAATCGTTTATGTTGTGCGGTACGATCAATAATTGCTCTAAGAATCCCAGAAGAATAAAAAAAAGTAAACTCAGTCAGACCCCGTCCTCACGTATCCGGATATTTTCAAAAAAAGGAGATTTTTCCTCCGTTTGCACCTCGCGTGCACACGTGCATGGCGACCTGATACGAACTGACGAATCTTCTAAGTTCTTTTAGTCGGTCTCAGCTATGCATACTAATTTTGAATTTTATGAACACTAATGTGTACGACACAATATAAAATTGCTCGTAAACTCTTTCAAAATCTAGGAAAAAAATCTAACTCCGACAACCGATGGGGGAATATTCCTTAGGGTCGTTGTGGGAGTTTTCATCGCGATCTGATCCAAACTAACGGAGCGTTAGGGTTTTTCAAGAAAACTTCGCCCCTCAACAACAACAACAACAACATTAGCAGCGTTTGGGGCACCAGTTCCTTGACCAAGAATTTTAAACTGGTCACGTTGCGTTTAGACTACGTAGAAAGTGAGATGTCAGCTAATTCCTGGTTCGTTTGGCTAGTGCACTTACCCACGGTTTCAACACTTCCGGGGTGTTAAACTACCACTTATCAGATCTTGAGTGCTATGTATATTATGTCTAAAACTGAAGGCCAGCCCTGGTTATTTATGTACGCACCGCAAGCACTGGATCGCTCTCTTTATACTGATGTGATGTATGGGGTTCACAACTTTCAGGTGGTAGAGATCTTCCTATACAAAAGTATATGAAGAATAGTTAGTGGACGAAGAAATTATTGATTCACAAGTTAAAAACTTAGAAAAAATTCTGAGTTCACTGACGGGAATCGAGCTACAGAGACTCACATGTAAGTGGACACAAGCAATGATGGATGGTAATAAAAATAATAGCATTAATAATGATAACATATAACAATGGATGATACCTTTGTACCGTTTCAGGGTTTTCGTGGTTTTAATGTTTTTTGACTTTACGTGTCGACAGCAACTAACTTTTCTCAAACTAAACATCTGTAAAACTACTTGAACAGTAACACTGTTTAATGTTAGCTAAAACAAACAACAAAACAGCTTTAATTATTCTTTCAAATTAAAATCCATGAAGATTTCAAGAATCCACATCAAAATCGATTAAAATCTTTTACACGGCCCTAGCTATTAGTAACCACGTGGTTATGCAAATGCTGCCGAATAATGATTGAAGTGGAACGAGACCAATAGATTTTTCGCTAGTTCAGTGATTCTGTTTGAAAGCCGAAGATCCTCTGTTTCAAATAACAAATATATGAACGAGCTTAATTATCAACATTAAATGTAGTATACATGTGTCGTATTTTGTAACTTATGCAGGAACAGAACTGGAACACCATTTAAATTTACTATATATGTCATTCCCACGAAAGAACCAAATAATCATTCTTTACTCTTAATCTTTAACAAATCCACGAAAGATAAAAAAAAACTATTTTCTGCACGAGGGAACGCCAAGAAGGATTACCCAGAAGTCCTTACGCGCGCAACTCGTAACCAGTCCTGACCGAGCAAGCCTGTGGGCAGACCCTGAAACAAACGACACAAAGCACAGAAAAACGACAGATATCTCAAAGAAATAGCGTCGCGGCCATTATTCAAGCAATCATTAAGAGAAAAAGACAAAAATAATCTGTCAGAAGAAATATTGGTCGCAACCACTAGAAGAACAAATTTCACAAAACAAACAGCAAAACGCACAAAAAATACACTTTTTTTCAGGCTAAAAATGCGGTAGGTTTCACTGCGAAAATGAAAGTCTGTGCCAGCCCTAAAATCTAATCTAAGGAGGATTAACAATTCTTTTCTGAATACTTTTAAGTCATAACCAGCTATGCTCTTTACAAAGCCTGCATAGCAGCTGTTTTTCAAGGGAGAGACTACACCTCAGTTGAGCGAGCAACCATGTTGAATGCATGACCAAAGTCTTGAACGTACAACCAATTACCTGAACATGCGAACAAAAGAAAAGCTTAGAGAGATAGGGGTGAAAACAGCTTCTTCAAAACTAGGGCCTTTTCATTAGACCATCTACTTTTTATCCCTCTCTATCTAGCTTCAAGCATTTCTTTTGCTCTCGCAATCAATATGGCAGCTCACTCAAATGTCGCTTGATCTCTCCCTTATGAGGCTGATCTCTACAAGGCTGCTGAACATCTGTCGAGGTTAAGTTCCTAGTTTATAAAAACAGCTATGTTTGGTTGTTCTACTTGACAACAAATTCAACTGATAAACTTTGTATTAAACTCGTAACCTCTTACGAGGACAACTGTGAAATATGGACACAATACTCACAAATGTGAGATAATTTAACATTCTGCCATCAATACAGCCCTCGCTGAAAGACTCCTTGTATTGGGGAAGGCCAATGTCCTCTAGCCACCCTGTGTGTTTTGAGAAAAACAAAACGAAAACGTTTTACTCTATACTAATTCAAAGTGATATGTAAAGTTGTGTAAACTTAAACATGTGCATGTATCTGCGACACTTCTCATTTGACAGTTGATAGCTTCCATATGGAAGCCACTGAGCTACAGAAACTCGCATGAGGAGTCGAGTCGTTTGTTAAGTACTTGTCTATTCCCACTTGTCGATGTCTCGAAATCTACTTGGTGTTCGGTAGGTCCAACAGTCTGGCTGTTCTCAAACCGTGCTAGCTGCTCTCAGTGGCGAGTAAAAGACATCTTAATTAAAATGTGAAAACAAGCAATATTGTTCATTTCTTTATTACATATCCAGAATAGTTATTTGCCTAAGTGAATGAAATCAACACTCTCATTCTTACCTGATTACAAATTAAAGAAAGATATTTTCAGCTGTTTTGCAATATCTTCTAATTCGTACAGCATTTAACTCAAGAACTTTTCCCTGTACACTGGCATCCAATTCCAAATCACTGCTTAGCTTGCAAACCTATACCCTCTAGTAATTTATCCTGTGCAACTCTTCTGATTCACGCTCGGAGCCATATACATTTAGTGTAAAACAAACGAGATTCATTCTTTAATTGCTTTCAAAATAATCCTTGCTAAGAATTCTGGGAACCATAACTACAGAGACTGCTATTTAAGGTTTCTTGGAAACCTGAGTAAGAATGACTGCTAGCGAAGGATTTTGAGCTTCCTGCGTAAGGAAGACTGCTATTTAAGGAATCTGGGAAACATGAGAAAGAAAGGCTGATAGTTAATGGTCCTCGAAAATCTGTGTAAGAAAGACTATTACTAAGGATTATCTGAAGCCTGGGTAAGGGAGACAGCTAGTAATGGATTCTTGGAAACCTGAATAGGAAAGACTGTTTGTCAAGGAATCTGGGAAACCTGAGCAAAAATGACTGCTAGATAAGGATTCTGGAAAACCTGAGAAAGAAGGGCTGATATAGTTAAGGGTTCGGAAAATCTGAGTAAGAAAGACTGCTAGTTAAGATTCCGGAAAACTTGAGTAAGAAAGACTGCTAGTGAAGATTCTGGTAAATCTGAGTAAGAAAGACTGTTAGTTAAGGATTCTTCGAAACCTGAGTAAGAATGACTACTAGATAATGATTCTGGGAAACCTGAGTACGAAAGACTGCTAGCTAAAGATTCTTCGAACCCTGAGTAAGAATAACTGCTAGATAATGATTATTGGAAACCTGAGTAAAAAAAAAATGCTACTCACGGATTCTTCGAACCTTAGAAACAAAGACTGCTAGCTAAGGATTCTCAAAACCGTGAGAAGAGAGGCTGCTATTTAAGGATACTGGGAATCCTGAGTAAAATCGCCTACTAAAGTTAAAGATTCTGGGTAACCTGAGTATGACTGCTAGATAAGATTTTGGGAAACCTGAGAAAGAAAGGCTGATAGTTAAGGGTACTCGAAAATCTGAGTAAGAAAGACTTAGGAATTCTTGGAAACCTGAGTAAGAAAGACTATTTGTTAAGGAGTCTGAGAAACCTGAACAAGACTGACTGCTAGATAAGGATTCTGGAAAACCTGAGAAAGAAGAACTGATATAGTTAAGGGTTCGGAAGACTGCTAGTGAAGATTCTGGGAACCCTGAGTAAGAATGACTACTAGATAAGGATTATAGTAAATCTGAGTAAGAAAGGTTGCTAGTTAAGGATTCTTGGAAACCCGAGTGGGAACAACTGCTAGATAATGATTCTGGGAAACCTGAGTAAGAAAGACTGCTAGTTAAGGATTCTTCGAACCCTGAGCAAGAATGACTGCTAGATAATGATTCTGGGAAACCTGAGTAAGTAACACTGCTAACTAAAGATTCTTCGAGCCCTGAGTACGAATGACTGCTAGATAATGATTCTTGGAAACTTGAGTAAGAAAGACTGCTTGTTAAGGATTCTTGGAAACCTGAGTATAAAAGATAGCTAGTTAAGATTTCTTTGAACCCCGAGTTACAAAGACTGCTAGTCTGGGTAAGATTGACTGCTTTCTTAAGAACACATAGTATATCATGGTTACAGTACCTAGAACCCAGTGACTGCTCAATCTGCCCATTAAGTCAGGTCCCTCTGAAAGAAGTGCCTACGAAATAAAACGTACACAATTCAACTGAAGCCCCTGACAGTCGCAAACTTATTTTTAACCTCTCCCTGGATAGCGCAGATGGTAAGGCACTAGTCTGTCTAAAATGTTATAAAACAAATAAACAAAACAAGCGAAGAATTACCAATTGATCATGAAACTAAATGGCAAACTTAATCTCTAATTAATAGCCAAGTATCATGAATGATTACTGCTGTCCAAGTGGAGCATAAATTCGTAAAATGCCGCTGTCTGACAGGTATCCATATCACTGAGTTGGACAAGGTTACCTGTAATGCCAGCTGGAGTTTTTTGCGGTGCAATGGGTTTCGAATGCCAAAGAGTTTCTCCAGCTCATGAGTAGAAGCTCTGATTAGGTCGTCCCCACATGTGATCACTCTACTGCATAACTCAATGTATCGCCCCAGCCCTAGGTCATCCATCCAGCTTAACACCATCTGTGCACTCCACTTGGCAAACGGTAGCTCCAACTGGTCCCTGTGAATATCAAGTAAAAAAATCATTGACTGATAAGTAAATGGCATTATTAAATCAGTTCTTAAATTTGGTAAATTTGTTAGTTATTCTAGGAGCAACGGAAGTTGTTCTCCCTCATACTTATTTTGATTTCCTTCATATTCAAATCAATTGCAATTAATTCGTGCAGAGGTTACTAAAAGTTAGCAGCAGTGGTCAATATCATTGCCAACTTTTTTATGTAAAGTAACATACTGGTTAAATACAAAAAGATAAGTTTTAAGAAGGTGGAGAAATACGAGCTACAGTAAAGCAGAAAGGTGATTGCTAGCTGGGTACTAATTGTCTTACCCATGACTTTCTTTCTGCTTGTGATACTGTGCAAGATCAACTGGGTCAATTGCTGGTCTCTCTTCTGGGTTCATTGTTAACGAGGTTGTTCTGCGCAACCTGGAGTCAAATGCATAAGAAATTTGGTTTGGCGTCCAGAACATGCTGATTCATATTCGGTATACATAGATCTGAGTGCATATGTACAAATCCTTGGAACACAGAATCATGGTATTGACATGTGACACACATTGTAATCTGAACTACAGAAGTTTGAGGCAGGTACTGGTGACTAGATTAACTTTTTTAATCGTACCAAAATAGGAACAACTAGGGCATTCACTAGCAAATATCGATATCAATTGGTAATCAAATTTGTCTCAGTCACTGAATAAACTAAAATGAAAGCTAATGGTTCAGGTTCACACGATTAATTAAAGATAAAGTTTATCGCTGTTCTTAATCTAATAAGAACTACCTTAATCATCTTCTCAATTGAGCTGTCGGAATAATTGCGGGTCGCAAGGCTACTGCTACTGATATAAAGCAAACTCTGAAGTGGCCAACCCTACAATGCCGCAGAAAATACCACAAGTGCTTGCAGATTCATAAGTGCATCAATGGCCTGGCTCCAGCGTATCTCTTAGAAAACTTCTACTTCTCAGGACAAACGCATAACTACAACACTAGAAATAAAGACCTTATCCGCATGCCACTTGCCAAGACAACTAAATGTCAAACATCTTTTAAGTACAATACTGCAAAATCCTGGAATACTCTTCCTCGCGACTTACGCCATGATCAGTCTCTCACTAGTTTTTAACTTAAAGTCATGCAAAACCTCATTCACCTCAGTTAATTTTCACTCCTATGAATCCTTTGAAAGGTTTCTTTTTTGTTGTTGTTGTTGTTGTCATTTTTATAGTTTATAATTTATTCATATTATTCTATACAGATCTCCATTTCAACCAGCTATGCTGAACTGGAATTTTTGTTTAAATAATGTAAATA
>JANVCF010181058.1:0-11024 GCA_025388745.1 Hydrozoanthus gracilis
ATTTATAATGTTAAAAACAACTGCCGTCAACTATGCTAAGGCTGTATATGAACAATCACAATTATTATTACTTAAAAACTCCTCCTCACCACTTGGGGTTTCTCATCCTTAGTTGATTAAGTATGTCCGTTCTGACCCTGGGTGTGGCTGTGGCAGTAAGTGCCATGAACGGTACTCCGGGGTACTTGCCCCTTAGTTCAGCCAGCTTCTTGTAGTCTGGCCGAAAATCGTGGCCCCACTGGCTGACACAATGAGCCTCGTCAATAACAAAGCGGTCCAACTGTTTCCGCGAGTGAAGACTCTGTAAAACTGAATTCAGCTTTTCACTGGCTGAGAGTTTTTCTGGAGTGACGTAGAGAAGCTTGAGATTCGGTGTATGGCGGTTCAGCTCTTGGTAAACTCTATCGATATGCAGTTGGGCTGCCTGAGTGGTTGGGTCCCCTGTAAGGTGACTAGCTGGTAACTTAGGAATGAAGGTAATATTAACAGTATTAACAATAACAATAACAATAATAACAATAACAATAACAATAATAATAATAATGACTATAATGTAATGTTTTGCTTATATATAAATCGTTTTAAATGGTAGGTTAAAAATTTTACCAATAACTAACATTTTAAAAGATTGATACCAACAACATTCATTAAATTTATATACATATATCAAAATCTCCAGAAGTTTTTTTAAAAAAAATTTCTAAGGACTATTTGTCTCGAAAGCTCCGTTGTATTTTCCGCCATCAAAAAAAGACGTTTATACAGTAATAAGTTAAAAATCATATTTGGGAAAATTATATTTCAAAATCAGGCAGCACACGAGTGAGAGTACAGTAGCTAACGCTGCACACGCTTGTGGTCTTGCAAAATCTGTGTTATATACGACTGGGAAATTCAGCGCAAAAACCATAGTATAAATATCAAAACTTATTCATGACAACAGAAATCTTGTATAAATCATTTACTTTCAGGTGCCAAACAAACAGGGGAAGTGCGAAATTTTGTAAAAAAACTAAAAAAACAGGGGGGACGAGACAATGGAGGCAAGAAAAGATATGGAATTATTTATACTTTTATCAACATTACGACAACATTTTAGTGTTACAAAAACATTTTAGCGTTACAAAAACCAGTAAGTCCCAAAGGGTCCTCTTCAGTTGTCAATACTGATTCAAATAATTATGCATAAAATTCTAGATATGGAAAAATTTATTGAATTCAGAACTCTAAATTCTTGTTGCCAATGATGTAACTCAAACAAAATCAGGGAGAGACGAACAACAAACACGACACTGACCAGTACAGTTTTTACCTCAAAATTTTGACTGCTCGATGATTAATAAACGGGGGTGGGGTAAAATGGGCCCTGATAAGCCCCCGGGAACAGGGGTGGGGGCAGGGAAAAAATCGAAAAATTAATAAGTGTCCCAGGACGATTAGTTGGCACTTAAGAAAACTCACATCTAAACTCTGCAACCGTTGAACTTGGTCGTGAATTAACGATTTCAAGGGCGAGATGACCAGGGTAACGCCCGGGCCCAGCAGTGCGGGTACTTGGTAGCAGAGACTCTTTCCCCCTCCGGTTGGCATCAACACAAAGCAGTCGTGTTGCAGCATGGCGGCGTTGATCGTCTCCAGCTGGTTGGGACGCAATTTCCTGATGTTAAAGCACTGGGAGACTATCTTCTTTAGCTCCCTCGAGAAGGGATAGTCGGTCCGTGTAAATTGAGCTGCAAGAACAAGTTCTTTAATTAGAAATACAAGAGTTTTTTCATGTACGCGAGATCTGAACTTGGTAAACAAAGTTAGCGGCGAACAGTAGTGATGCAGGAAGGTTATTTGGACAAAAATATTGTGTTATTTGTTTCATCTCTCAGGGGAATGGAATCGAAAAACACTTCAATGGCTTTCGAAATGGACAAGCCGTTTTATTTTACCTCAGGCAGAACATCTTTGAACTTTTTACCTTCGCAACTTTTTATCCTTCGAAAAACTTTAAAAGGTAAAACCATGTTGCCAACAATGATTAAAAACGCAGAAATAAAATGCCTTGTGCATCATATCGCGTCTCTTTGCGTATTGTTCACCTAATTCAAAGCCCTTAACGTAAACTGCGGGTTAGGTCAATAGTAATATAAAATAATTTGAGCGTGAAACAAATTGAAGAAGCGACTTACGGTCAGACGAGTCGTTTCGTATCTTAGATCTTGACTGCGTAGTAAGGTTAGGTTTGTTACTGCCTATCGTCGTAACTGGAGCAAGAGTTGAATAGGCCTTTGTGGGTTGGGCAACCGTAGAACTAAGGGCCGTAGATGTTGGAATACTAGAGTTTCGATCGCCACTCCAAGCTTTCTCCAAAATTGAAATATCGTCATCGCTGTCATCTCCAAATAAGCGCTTTTTGTTTGTTAACATACCTTCAAGAGTAATAAAAAAGATGATACAAAATTAATAGTGACGATGATTAAAGCATAAAAATGATAACGATGATGGATGTGATGACACAATCAATCCTCTATTAATCGGTCACCTTTGGGACTTTGAAAAAAGTCACTTAACAGAGGTTGGCCGCCATAAGCCGAGGTATTAAATTCTGCAGTTTACTGACGTCAAAAAAAATCGGGACAAAGCGGCTGCTTAGTGAAGGGAAGTTGCTTTAATAAGAGGTCGGACTTTTGTTTGGCAAGAGAGATGTTAATGATGATAAAAATGATGATTAAAAAGATGATATTGATAGCAGAAGTGCAGTTTAAAATGGCACTTAATAGAGGTTGGCTGCCATAAGGCGATGGATCGAATTCTGCAGTTTACTGACTTCAAAAAAATCGGTACTAAATGGCTGCTTAGTGGAGGGAAGTTGCTTTAATAATAGATGGTCGGATTTTTGTGTCGCAAGAGAGATGTTAACGATGATAAAAATGATTAAAAAGATGATAATGATAGCAGAAGTGCAGTTTAAAATGGCACTTGTTAGAGGTTGCCCGCCGTAAGGCGATGGATCAAATTCTGCAGTTTACTGACGTCAAAAAAAATCGGGACAAAGTGGCTGCTTAGTGGAGGGAAGTTGCTTTATTAATAGAGGTCGGACTTTTGTTTGGCAAGAGAGATGTTAATGATGATAAAAATGATGATTAAAAAGATGATATTGATAACAGAAGTGCAGTTTAAAAAGACACTTAATAGAGGTTGGCGCCATAAGGTGATGGATCGAATTCTGCAGTTTACTGACTTCAAAAAAATCGGGACTAAATGGCTGCTTAGTGGACGGACTTTTGTGACGCAAGAGTGGTGTTAATGATGATTAAAAAGATGACAGTGATGACAGAAGTGTATTTCTCGTAAGCCGTTGTTACCAGTGCAGCTTCCTTCGTTGCTTAAGGCCCCCGATGGCTCGGCCACCACGAGGCTGACACACAGATTTTCCTAGAACTTTTCTTAAAGTACCTTTTTCATTTGTCTTCAGGTTCCCACGTTGTTTGATAAGCGCCTGTAATTCTCCTGCTCGACATCGCAGCTTTTTCCTGCAAGTGAAACAACCCTTTCAACCGTTAGAGTGCTCGATGACGAGTTGGTAAACTCCTTTAACTTGTGTCCATGATATTTCTGAGTACCGTAAAAATCCTCGAATAAGCGCCGCATCGAGGCCCACGAATTTAACAAGTATTACCCTCTAATAAGCGCCGCACGTCGAATAAGCGCTACGGCGCTAACTTGCGAGTATTTCTTATCTTTACTTCTAAGTGTTCATGTTATTCCTTTATTTGAGCACTGCATGGTTAAACAATGAATTTTTGTACATCTTGAATACGTGACTCGCTCTATTCTTTAAACGTTATACTTTGAGGTACACTTAAATAAAAGCAGTAGAAAAGAGAAGAAACCAAATTGGCTGTGAGACATTAAAAAAGCACTATTTCCTGACACTGTGTTCAAGAATGGATAAAAACGAACAGCTTTTTATGGTGTCAATCTACACAGAGAGCCAATACATACTCAAGTTTCCCCATCTCAAAATTGACCAGAAATAAACGAGATGAATTAAGTTTCTTATCTTATAGCACTATCCTTAAGTTAAGACAATGAAGATAAATTTAAGTACCTGAGCTTTTGCGAAGCGCTGAGTTTCTTTACATCAAGTTCTTTTATACGTTTAAGCTTCTCCACATCAATTTTGTCAATCATTGTGCAGATGTTCTCCATCACATCAACCTGAAGGTTTTGCACTTCCTCCAGTTTAGTAGAGAGTTCAGAGATCAACATCTGATGTGGAAAGGTTGAGAAACGAATTTTCGTTTCATTTAATAGAATAGTTCTTAAAACAGGGTTTGCACACTTTTAGCCTAATAATCCCAGAATTTTTCCAGAACCATGTTTATAAAGTACAAAGGCCTAAAATCGAAGAACGATTGAAATGCCTTGATTGCAGCGATATAATACGATCTTTTCTTTAGTGTTAAAAACTAAATAAATGTAAAAAGCTATATATTTTTTTGTGCACACGAAAAAAAAAACTTAAATCTTTAGTAATTTCGAGGTTCTCGAGGCCTGGGAACTCCATTTTTGTATTTACAGGTCCCGTATGCGAACCTGTTAAAAACATTGCAAAATTTCAGTTCGTTTTGGTCGAAATCTCGAATCAATTTAACACCGTAATTTCATTACTCAACCACAAAACGTATACACCTTATCAATTTGGAGAGAATTTCAAGATATTGTGTATTTATTTACGCATATATAACCAGGAGTCAGAATAAAACTTGACGACTTCTCAAGAAGTTCTAAAGAGCTTTTCAACGCAAGATTCTTATACAAGGTATATAACCTTCCTTGTAAATTTTGCGTATCAAATGCCCGAGCATATGACAAAACGTGAAACTCATTCTTACTTGTTTTCCTAACGGTTGTAGAAAAGGATGGCTGCTTAATTCATCTTCACTGTCTCCAGTCGATGTCCTTAAATGAACAACAGCGAAGGATTTAATAACAAAACATAAAGTTATAATCATAAATTTACTCCAAAGTTGATATGATGAATAATTACTATACACACCAAACATTTTTTTTTTGTTTTCACTCTTTCAGTGCCATAACTCAAGAACCTGCTATAAAACGTTCTAATCTCTCTAAACAAGTTACTCTACTGAGTTGTACTGCATTGTATTGCATCATGTTATATCGTGTTGTAATATATTATATTGTATGTGTTTTGCTGTATTGTTTTGCACTGTGGTGTACTATGTTGCATAACATTGTACCACACATGAGAAAAGAACTTCACACCTAAATGCACTTGCAATGTTTTTCTGCGACTACAACGGAAAAATATTGTTTGTCCGGAACACATTCAATTTTTAAGTCTATTCCCTGAAAAAAGGATTTGATGGAACCCTTTTTAATGTTTTATCCAATAAAACATTTCAGTATTACTCAACTAGAATCACAACTTATTTAGACAAAATAAAAGGTAGCACAATCTTGTAAGTTCGCCTAAAATTCATCTATACTTTCTCAATAATTATATTTTGCTTCACACCGTCAACACTTTGCTCTGTCTGATCAAACAACATTTTCCTAATATTTGACGTTTTTATTTTCATTAATCATGCACGTACGAAGAGTTACACTAGATGTTGGTTAATTTATTAAAAGACTGAAACAATCAAAACATTCTTTTCATTTAATACATTCGATCAGTTTGAAGTAGAAATCTAAAGCTTCCAAACAATTTCTTTCTGTTTATAACTTTAAATAGGTATATTTCCTACCCAGATATACTACTGCTGCTGTGATGTACAGATGCTTTGTTCGTCGTAGGCGAGACACTTGGCATAAACCACTGTCGATCCGCTGAAGCACAGTTTCCATCAGACGCGGAAACAAATGGCCGAGAAAACACCGTGGTGGGGCAAGGATCATCTAGTTCTTGTGGAAGCGGTGACAGACGATTGGAATCTAACTCCAAATGATTGGGTGATACTGGATTGGTGTCTACTTCTGGAGGAGATGGCGGTGCAAAGTCGGCATTTAGTTTCGGCGGAAGTGGCGATGGCGGAGGAGACAGTTCAATTTCATCATCAGAGAGGTTGAGTGGACTGTTAGGAGGAAGCTCAAACAATTCCGTTTGCTCTTGGTTCTGTGGAATAAAAGTTCGGTATAGTACGACATTAAAAGGTTGAAACTAGGCTTACAAACTGTCGGCAGTTTTAACTCAAACTGGATCTAACGTCATGGAAACTCTAAAACGCTCTTCGTGTATGTCTGGAACCCGCTACAGCGGTTCTTTGATCCACTCAAGAATCTGTTTAATCTAAACGATCCAGAAAGTTGTCAAAGTCTTTTAGGCACTCCAGGAGTAATTCCAGCAAAATTTCTAGGAGTTACTCAAGCAGATCTTAGGAATTTGTAGGAGTTATACCGGCAGAATTTGGTGATTTCTAGGAGTCATGCAAGCAGATTTTAGGAATTTCTAAGAGTTATACACGCGGAATCTAGGGATTTCTAGGAGTTATGCCTGCAGATTTTAGGGATTTCTAGAAGTTATACAAGCAGATTTTAGGGATTTCTAGGAGTAATACCTGCAGATTTTAGGGATTTCTAGAAGTTATTCCAGCAGATTTTAGGAATTTCTAGGAGTTATGCAAGCAGATTTTAGGAATTTCTAGAAGTTATGCAAGCAGATTTTAGGAATTTCTAGAAGTTATACCCGCAGATTTTAGGGATTTCTAGGAGTTATGCCCGCAGATTCTAGGGATTTCTAGAAGTCATTCAAGCAGGTTTTAGGGATATCTAGGAGTCATGCCAGCAGATTTGGGGGATTTCTAGGAGTTATGCTGGCAGATTTGGGGGATTTCTAGGAGTTATGCGGGCAGATTTTAGGAATTTCTAGGAGTTATGCCCGCAGATTTTAGGGATTTCTAGGAGTTATTCGAGCAGATTTTAGGGATTTCTAGGAGTTATGCCAGCAGATTTTAGGGATTTCTAGGAGTTATTCGAGCAGATTTTAGGGATTTCTAGGAGTTATGCCAGCAGATTTTGGGGATTTCTAGGAATTATGCGGGCAAAGTTTAGGAATTTCTAGGAGTTATGTCAGCAGATTTTAGGGATTTCTAGGAGTTATGCAAGAAGATTTTAGGGATTTCTAGAAGTTATGCTAACAAGTTCAGATCATTCCAACGGTTTGTCAAGATCTCCAAGCGTATTTTGATGACAGTAATTTCAGAAAATAATTCTTTTTAGTGTAGCGTAACTAGTTTTTAGGACTTTTCCAGGAAACGCAGTAACTTACAGGACAGAGTTTTCAGAAAAACTGAAACCAAATATTTACTTGTTGGAAACCTAACCACTTACATACTTTTACCCTACCAAAGTTGGATAAACTCTGATTGTGAATTAAAGCTTACATTAAAGACGGCCTTCTCTTTTTGCTCTTTATCATCGTGAATTTCCCATTCTTCATCCCATTGCAAACTAAAAGGATTTTGATCAGAGTCTTCCCACATCTCCTTTGTTTCTTTATCTTTTTCATCTTCACTGTCACTTTCACTGTCCCTTTTAATTTTCCTCGTGGAAGTTTTTGATCTATTAACCACGTCACAGTTGCCTTCAGAGTCCTCTACCAAATTGTTATTCTCCAAAAGAATATCAGTTCCCGTAAAATCAGTCTCAACGTTAAAAGCTGCTCCATGTGGCTCGTTTGTTAAAAGGCCGTTTGTAATTTCACATGGTGACGGACTTTCACTTTTCAAAGCCTGGCTAGATAATTGTGGATTGACAGTCTGTAAAGTAAGATAGAGCATAAAAGAAATCTATTAATTCGATTAATTGCAAAATTTCACAAATTTCATTACTTAAAACTATATCCATAGATAAGGAGGCCCTCGCAAACTACACGTGTACACAGAAACACAGATCTGCAAAGGACTAGCGATAGCAAGAACATACAATGAAATCCTCAAAAAATTTTTTGGGTATTTTAAAGAAAGCAATACTTTATAATTGTTTAACCTCTTCTTTTTATAATAACATGACATTTAATTCATTATTTACAGGCATTTATTGGAAAACTGGTTACCTTAAAAGATTTTGTCTTAATGGCACTTTTTGCAGTCTTTTCTTCTCGAAAACTAAGAGTGTGCTTTTGACGCTTTGGGGCTGGTGATCCTACGAAACAAAAATGATTAAGCAACTTTAAATACAAAGCTTTTACTCAGTTAGGCTAAACAATGAAGACTAGGAGAGCACTACTGTATGGTGGATTCTCATGTCAGGACAATTTTGTTAATGAAATTGATTTGTACATACGGGAGGTAAAGTCAAAATCATTTAGCTCATCGTCGAAATTCTCAATGAGTTCGGTGGTTGAAATACTGCTTGTCTTGAATGGAGGTACAAACGAGCTGTTCCTTGGGGTGGATGTCTTCCAATTTCTTTCGCATTTCAATGTCCCACTGAAGTTCAAACCAGAATGGACAAGTTAATACAAGCATAATTTCTGAAGCTAGAGCTACATCCTTTCTTGAGCCAAGTGGACCATATTTACCAAGCGTTAAGCGGCAAAAGTCTTTGAGTTCACCTGGTCACTAACCTGTTGCAGGTTAGCCCCAAGAAGAAGCTAGTACTGATGTATACAGCTGAATCAACTGAGAGAAGTTGAGTATTTACAGTGACTTGCTCAAGGACACAACACAGTGGTCTGATTTGGGCTCAAACTCGCAACCCTAGGACTATGAGTCAAGCATGCTAACTCACCTTGGCCACTGTGCTACTGACTGTGAAACATCAAGGCTGTACAGTAATATGTTGCTAATTTTAAACTAAAAATAAATATTAAATAATGTGTTTTTCCATATTATGCTCAGGTACGGATACTCAAAGATTACACGAAACACAAATACATGTGAACAACGTTAACTCTCTTGTGTCAGAGATAAAAAGTACACAGCATATCTGATTTTTTCCGAGTTAGCAGGTATGATTGATGTGATAATTTTTTAGAACAAAAAATCAGTAATTATTTCAAAAAAAGCTTTGAGGTTGTAACATTATTTTCAGTCAATTACATTTCTTTTTGGTCACCTACCATTTGAGGATTGTTTCCATTCACTTATAAAAACCTTTTAATATAGTTTTTCTTGAAAATGAATGCATTTGCCAAGAACACAAAACCAGAAAAGATCTTGTCAAAAGAAATCAACCCAAATGATATTGGCTGTTTAAGTATTGATCAATGTATGCATTTACCCTCAAATAACCTAGTTTTTATCATACAATGCAGGCCTGTAGTCAGGAATTTTTTCTAGACTATGGGATTGAAGAGGAGACTGACAAAACAAGTGCCAAAGGCACAAGTTTCAAGGTTTTTGGGATGCCCACTCCACTGGAAAGTTTTGAAAATTAAGCTGTTCAAAACTAAAATGTAAAACAGGTGTAGGAAACACCAACCAGGGTATTATTAAAACTTTTGAACCTCAAAATCAATAAATGCTGCTTATCTTAAATAATTTGTCAACAAAAAGTGGACTTCTCCACCTGCTGGGGAGGTTGTGCAAGCACATCAATGCATCACATCTCATTCCCTTTCTATGAGCTTCGAATATTGGATTGTGAGTACAATAAACTAGTAGAAGTATTTACGACACTTGACTCTTACTGCAAGTTTCAAAAAACACATTAACAAGAAGATAGTCTAAACATTTACTTGAAATTATGACAATTAGTCATACAGTATTAGGAACACAGTCACAGCGTCTATATACCTGTTGTTGATAATTGGCGAGACAAGAGCAACCTGACGATTCTGCACCACACTCTTGGAAATGCCTTTCAAAGTATTCCTGAAAATATTGGCAAAGCCATTTTGAAGATGATTCAAGTTTACCATCAACAAACTAAATAAAGGATTAGGAAGAGCTCTTTTTTTTGGCAATATGAGATCAACACACATGAATCCCAACAAATAATTGATGTCCCAACTACAGGAAATAAAACATAGTTTAGGTATAGGTGTAAGTTTTAACTTCAATGGTTTGTGCAACATGTCATTAAAACAGTAATAATTACTTTGCTAAGCTAACAAGGCAGCCCTAATGACAACACATAGTTTATAGTGAAATTATTGGAAAAGGGTGGTTTGACTCTTTTAAAAGAGGGGCAGAGCAAGATCTAAATGTGGCAATAACAAATACATTTTAGAAAGTCCTCTATTGAAATGCCTGATGTTGTAAATTCAAAACTGCAAACAGCCTGATTATTCATTTTAAAATCTACTTAAGTTCTAGTGTGTTATGAATATCTGAACCAAAGGGTAACACACTATGTTACATACAAACTGACTGTGTAAGTTTCGTGATTCAAATATTGTTTCTTTGCTGCTCACATGTCTATAAAATATTTCTTATTTACATTGTATCTTGCAAATAACCATAATTTCAAATATCTGGACTATCAATAATCAAAACTAATATCTGATGCCCCAATGAGTTCAGATAATCGAGGTTTGACTGTTATAGTAACAGTTATAGTGGTACTGTTTAACCTTACATAGAACATTTCGCTAACAACAAATGGCCATCATACCTGTCAATTTCATTCTTCTGGTTTTTCTGTTTCACCTCTGACAGGCCAGTTGTCTAAAATTATAATAAAACAAAGCATTTTTTTTGGAAATACAGATACCGGTAATAAAACATTATAATCCAACTCAGCAGTATGTGTGTACCTGAGTTTATCCCATTTATTTGCCATGCAAGCAAAAAGAATGCAAGAACCATGAAGAAAAACAAACAGTTATAACTTTCAGTACAGACTGAGCAACATAAATAAGATGAATGAAGGAAAGCGCTTCTCAAGTTAAAAGCTCAGAAAAAATTCTGAGTCACTGATGGGAATTGAACCTATGACCCTCTGATTACCGGTCAGGTACTCTACCCACTGAGCTACAGACTTACATGGGGAGCCCAGTCACAGGATAAATTCTTGTCTATTCCCACTGGACACACATCTTGCATCTGCTAGCTCGATATCTC
>JANVCF010181069.1:0-11019 GCA_025388745.1 Hydrozoanthus gracilis
TTGCCGTTTGAGCATGTACTTGTTTTTGTGACTAAAAATCTTCTCCTGCAAGTAAATTCCAATGTTGCAGCAATTTATCTATTGATGATTTATTTGTTTATGAATATATACATACCTGTTATGGTCCTGGTGGGTGTTGTTTAGTGATTGCATGGTTGAAAGATTGTTCAAAGGGAGATGATCATGAGCTAAGAAATGACCGGAGATGGAGAGAACTTACTGCATTACACTTTGTTTGGCTTTTCCCGGGGAAAGAGTGGGAAGGGATGGGAGATAGCCATCTCCAGTCCTTCGTCACTTTACTGCAAGGGTATCAAGGAGTGATGATCTAGTTAACAGAGTGGAAAGAATTGAAAAACTGTGACCTAAAGAATTAATGTGGCCAGGGTAAAAGAATAAGGTCAACCTTTTTGGGGAGAGAAAAACTTAATTATTCTTTAGTGTTAACAATTGAAAAACAGGGATAGTAGTAGACTTTTTGCAAGGTCGAGTATTTCATTGTATTGTTTTTTGTCCAAAGCAAATTCCAGAACTGAAAACTAGCTTGTTTTTCTGCTATCGAGTTTTTCTGCTTCTGCTTCCTTTGATCGTCAAATGTTTTAGAGCCAAAAGCCATGAACTTGTAACTGTATAAATTATAAGACTCTATTTATAAGATTTATCAATGGTAAAATTTACAGTTACTGTTTTATGGTCATTTTTGTAGCAAACTATGAGAAATTTACACCTGTTACGACTGATTGGTCTGGTTGTTGTATTTCACAGAGTTTAATGATTGCCGTGAACGTCTCATAAGTAATTACCAAGGCTCCATGTCAAAGGTAAAAACAAAACCTTGGGATGCTGGTGAAACATTTCACATCAACGAGGTATACACTAGACTCAAATGGGTTCAGCAGGAAAAGACAGCTAAAGGCTCCGAAGAGCATTCTCTGGACGACTACACTGATGTATTCACTAAGTCAAGCAAGCATCATGAGAAGCCTAAAAGAATATTGATTACTGGCAAAGCTGGAATTGGAAAGTCAACATTTTCAAGTAAACTTGCTGTAGATTGGGCTCAAGGAGAAAAAGAACAGTTGAAAAGCTTTGAACTTGTGATTGTGCTTACACTAAGAGAAATTCACTCGGTTTCTACTCTAGCTAAAGCACTCGAGATGTGTTTTGGGCTTAAACAGTCTCAAGCAGAAAAAGTAATAGATTACATGAATGAGAATTCAGACAAAGTTTTGCTTGTCCTTGATGGTTTAGATGAGTATAATATTGAACAAGATAATGAAATTATGCGCATATTGAAAGGGCAAGAGTTATCCCGATGTATTGTCGTTGTGACAGCAAGACCCTGGATGGGTGAAAAGATTAGTAAACACGTACATTCACAGTTCCAGATCATGGGCTTTGAATGGTGTGATATAAGGAACTATGCTGCAAGAAACTTTGAGTGCAAGGATGAGGTTCGTTCATTTATGAGTTATTTAGAGGAGTACGAATTGCATTCCCTTGCTGAAATTCCCCTTTTATTATTATTCTTGTGTTTGTTGTGGAAAGAGAGAATAGAGGAGGGGCTTCCATCAAACGTGACAGAACTTTATAAGAAAATCGTGGAGTGTGTTATTAACCACAGTAATGCGAAGTCAAATACTGTCTGTAACAATGCACTTGATGAAAATAATGAGATTCTAATTCAAATGGGAGAGGTTGCCGTCAATGCCCTACAAAGAAACTCCTTAGTTTTTCCCTACGAAGAGCTTGCCGAGGTTGGAGCATGTCATCGTATTCTCCCCCTTGGCCTTCTTTCTATTACAAATGCTCGTTCATACAATCCTAAGAAGATGATATCGTTCTTGCATAAATCGGTGCAAGAGTTTCTGGCTGCTTGTTATATCACACACATGATGAATACTGGGAAGAAAGAGTGTGAAGTGAGAAACATCATAGATGAGTTGCATTTAACTGGAACCACAAGATTTGATTGTCACTTGTGGCATTCAGAAAATATTGTTCGTTTTATATGTGGACTGTCAGATAGTGGGTGTACGGAAGTATTGAAGAAGATAAGTCATTTGGTAACGAACCGTTTCATTGATGTCTTTTCTTTTGAGTTCTCAGATAAACCCACAGATAATGTTTCTGAGGTTCATAAACTGTTTGTTGAACTCTACAGCCAGGGAAACAGCAAGTATGAGAAAGCTCGTGAATTTTTTTTGAGCTTTTTCAATGATCGTTTTGTTGTTTTGAACGGCGATGATTTGGACAACTGGGCTGTTCGTGAATTGTTCTCTTTTCTGATTGAAGGTAAACTCAGGGGGGTGGTGTGTCAAGCCTTATCGACAAAGATTCATAAGATAAAACAGATTTTCCTTGAACCTGAGATGAAACTTGAAAATAGTGTATGCACATGTGATGCCGTTAACACGTTCCTAGAACGTGTTAATTCACATAATTTAGAACTGGATGTGATGTGGATACAGAAGGAGAACAGCGGCGCCTTATCAGTGTTTCAGTATGATTTTAAAGTTTTGTTTGAATCTAAAAATAACCATCCGCATGATGTTTTGGAGCTAATCAAGTTGTTTCCTTGTGAGCTGTATGGGCTGCACAACGGACTTTTTGACGAGAAGACCGTTGTCGAGATTCCTTTTGAGAAGCTTCAGAGACTAAAAATAATAGATCTAGATTGTTTTAATTGGAGTTTTTCAGTTACAGAGATCATAATTCAGAAACTAACTGCTGCTCTTCCGCTCATGACGCAGTTGCAAGTAATTAGACTCGTTATTACTGGCAAATTAGTTCAGGACAGCGGTTTGGCAACGTTTTGTCGGCAGCTGAAGCATATGACCCAACTACGCGAGTTGGCGCTCAGGAACATTGGAATAAGCAGTACAAGTGGAAGAGTTCTGGTAGAGAGTATACAGTGCAGTGAATTACTAGATACGTTATGTCTTTCAGTAAATCCACTTGGTGATGATTGTTTGATAGAATTAACGAAACACTTTCATGCGATTCCAAGCCTAAGGGTATTGGACCTATGTAGTACAGACATGACAGAGGGTGGAGCCAAAGCTGTGTCAGGAGCTCTCCGCTGTATTCCTCAGTTGGAGGAGTTAGAGCTATCACGGAACCTACTGGGTGATGGTGGTGTGAGTAGTGTGTTACAGAACCTTCACTGGACTCCACACCTTCAGGTACTGAATCTCGATTTTACAAGCCTGAGTGGTACAGCAGCTGAGTCACTAGCTCTCCCCAGTCTCCCTCAGCTAATGTGGTTAGACCTGTCAAATAATCCTCTGTGTGATGCTGCAGTGCAGACCCTTGCAGGCAGTCTGCACAATGTTCCACAGTTGACAGCTTTAGCCCTTTCAGGTACACAAATGACAGGAGAAGGGTTGAAGGCACTGGCTGGTGGTTTACACCACACACCGGAGCTGTACCACCTTGGTTTGTCATCCAACACGTGTATCACTCACAGTGAGGCCTGGAGGAAACTTGCTGCTGAGCTGCGTCTTATACCATTTGAGAATACACTTTTGTTACAACTTGTGGGCTGTAACATTGCTGAATCTGATGTGGATGAGCTGAAATCTGTGAATCGTGTTGAAATGTAAGTTACTTAAGTCGTCAATATCTTGAGTACTGGTAAAGATTTTATTTTTTTTTGTTTTAGAACTTTTTGTGGTATAAACTGAAACTTTTATTCGCTCAAAATTAAGTTAACGAATTTTTTTATGAACGTCTTTGAAAAGAGTGCGCAATAGTACGGTTTTGTTGACTACTCCATAAGTTGCCGACTGACAAGTAAAAACGATTGATCAATAAGTAAATATCTAAAAATGTTCAGTTAACTTATTTCCTAACTGTTTGGGCCACAAATGAGCAGAAATATAGTTCTTCTGTTAAAGATGGCGAAAACTTCGTTATAATATTATTTATGGCACCTAGCTATTAACATCCATTGAGAGCAACCCCTATGGGACCACTGCCACCTTGTGAACACTTTGTGAACAATGAGCAACTGAACTCACTCTAGAATTTTATGCATAATTTCTTGAATCAGTATTCACAACTGAAGAGGACCCTTTGGGTCGAAAGATCTTGAACTTACTGGTTTTTGTAACGCTAAAATGTTGTCATAATGTTGATAAAAGGATAAAAGGTGAAAACTTTATTACGCTTTTATTGATCTAAGAAATGTAAACACTAATAGTTCATGATGTTTTTTCAGTCGTGCATCAGAAACTGGGTCTGTTCAAAAAACCTAGGGTTTGGTTCTCTACCGTAATATTTTGAAAGTTCCATGTACGCAAAACTTGATGTGGGTTAAAATTTTTCCTAAGGGTAAACCTTAAGAAAAGCTAGCGGACATCACCCTTTTTTTGTGTGCCGTTGAACAAGTCAGGCTTTATGAAACGCGTGTAGTGTGTCGGGTAACGTGGAGTTGTAGACCTGGGTAGGCTTTAGTCCCACCAATAATTTGCCCAAGACAACAAAAAATGACGAAAAATTTGACAAAATTTTATTTGGACTAATAGAAGTAAGCCCATTTCCGACGACCTCAGAAGTTCGAAATTTCAAAATTTTCAGCGGGACCGAGCATACCCCCGGACCCCTCTAGAAAGATTTGGCGCTCGTTGGGTTGTGGTAAGTGCAAGCTTAGCCGTCCGAAATATGCTCCGCGGTCCCTCAATGTGGTTGAGGGATGAGGTCTTGCCTTGATGTTTGCTCCCTTCGCTAGCTTTCTGAATCTGTGCCTGACCCATTATTTATTTACCATAATTTGGCAAATAGTAAGATGTTTTAGGTGCAATTAAGGGGGGTTTTTTGTTTTAAAAAAATACCATTTGAGCAATATTTGATCGATTGAACGACGAAGTGAGTTGAGGAAGGCATTATAGTATTAGTTCAAGTTTAAGACTTGTTGTGTTTTCAGTGTCTTCTCATATCAAGGTTCCCTGTTACAGTGTGCCGAAATACAGTTTGTAGAGTTACCGCAAGCGCGCTATAGATAGGCGCACCAGAGACAATAGATTTCACAATCAACTAATAATTCCTACACTATAGTTTTTTCATTAGCTATCCAGTGAACTAGTTATAACATTAATTTTTTTGTATAAACTGCCAATTGGTCTTGTTTTTCAGTGGAAAAGTAGTTTTGGACTGTATTTACTCTTTCACCACTCTCACAATGTTCGTTCAGGGTACTTTTATTAAGTTTACACCGCAGTTTTATCATCGGGGTTTTGTGTGTAACAAAACGGTTGTTTCAATAAATGCTTCCTTCTTCAGTTGCTGGTTGTGAAAAGTGGCAGTTACTTTAAGTGAAGTACTGACTATTCTGAAGCAGGAAGTTTTTATAATCTGTATACTTTCGACTATATCTAATACTTTGAATATTTTTGATAGACTCACTGAAAATGCTTTCGACGAGGACGAATTCGCGCTGCCGTTTGAAGAGATCAGCGTGTAACTCCAGTGAAGTTGGCGGATCTATCTCCTTCTAAACGCTCCTTTTCTGGCCAGCGAACCTGATTTCAGGCGAAGTCATGAAGAAACGTTGAAACAATTTGAAATTAAGTTACACTTTATTTCTATTTGGACTGTTTTATAGTCTTGCTGTGCCGGTGATTCATTTATACAACAGAACTTACGTTTCTCTGGAAAGAAAATGAGCAAGCAGCTTTGGTGGTTCCGTCGTTAGAAATCAGCCATGCAGTAGTTATACTGTGAATTTGAAAATGTGATAGTGCAGATTTATTCCCTTTTTTGCATCGGTTGGGCATAGGTAAAATTTTGTAATCGTTTCAGTTATGATATTTGAAGTAAGTATTTGATGCCTTAATGCATACCATAGAAGCAGATGTTTTAGAAAAACTGCAAAAAGATTTTTCGAACCGGCAATTAATCTAACTCAAGCTACGAGCTTGGGGTGCCTGTGGCTGGACCTAAGCAAAATTTGTAATCGTTTCAGTTGTGGTATTAAAAGGAAGTACTTGATGGCTTAATGAAATCAGAATTTGTAGAAAGACTGTCTCCTAGAGTGATTGTCTGTTATTGCAGTTTGTATTTGTGGTGACATGTATTGAAATAAAAATATATTTTCAGGAAGAGATACTTGCAATTGAATAATTCCTTAACCCGCTGAGAGCAAAAAAGAAAAGATACGAAAATTTTGCGATTTATATTGTCCAGGGATTGGTAAAGTTGATTTGGTACCGCTTTACAATAAGTGTGGGAATTTAAATGTGGAGGGTTAGAGGGTATGGGCCTGAAAGAGTGCCTAAAATACAATAATTAAGAGTTAGTATAAATGTCGAATTATTCACGACGAAATCAATACGCCATTTTTTAAAAGCAGTCTGAATAGTGTGTGTATCAAGTTCAGTATTCGAGGTATGCGACAATATTGATCGCAAAAACCGCTTCAGTGCTTCCCCGAGAGTTTCAGGCCATACTACACAAGTAATAAAAACTTGCAAAACTGTGGGCTCTACAATAACATGTTGGAGCCAGTTGATGCCATATCTGGCGTTTGTGCACTTAAAAATATTCTCCATATGAATAAATGATGAATAACGTCACTTCTCTTGCGTTGCGATCAGTTTAAAATTTGATTGTTTTTTAAAGTTGTAGTTAATCGTTTTTCGGTCTCGTGTTTTTGTGACGAGCACATCGAAAAGTTAAAATGCAGAAAGTTGCAGAGCATTTAAAGATGCGTGTGATGAAAGCCAAACCCCCCCTTTCTTGATGTAGGCATAAAAGCTATAATAGTGGACGCCATAGGAAAGGACGGGGGGGGTAAAGTTATCCCTAGTGAGTGGAGTGATATCGGTTAAACGACGGCCTCTTGCGCTCTACTGACGAAGAATAATGTGCTTTTCCTGGCAATCGGGACAAGTGAGGACATCACACAAGACCCGTTTGCAGCAGCGCTTAAGAACGATAAAAAAAATTTGCGTGGCAGGTTTAGCCAATGAAAATGGTTAGCAATATAATAAACATTTTATTGTACAAAATCATTCAAAAGTAGGAAGTTATGCGATCAAATATCCCGGGTAGCGGAACCGGAGGGGGGCTCCCATACGTCGTTCTACGATGGTACGCGTCGTATCTTTTAGGGGTTGAAATTCGGGTTCGAGGTATCTTTTAGGGTATATATATTAAAGACGAAATTTTTTTCCAAAAAAACGGTATCTTTAGGATGTTTTCTGCGAAAATGCGAAACGTTTTAACGCTTTTTTTCTTTTGGGTTGCAGAATGGTATCTTTTAGGGGTTGAAATTCTGGTTGACCACGCTTAGATTGGTATGTTTCGTTCTCAAGACGAGCAACCCCGTCCGACGACATATGGGGTTTCGGGATTTCAAGATTTTTTGTCAGTGATTGAAATCGAGCCATTACAAATCGGTATATTTTGGTATTAGTGACTTATTCTAAATTTCATGCGAGAAAAATTGGATGCACTCTCAATTATTGGGTCCTCAAATTTTTCTTATATTTATGTCGGATACTTTTGGACTATTCATTACTTAAAAAACTCCAGTTTCCTTGAATAGTTAAGTTATGGCCACAAACTGCAACGTTGAATGCGACATTGCGTGCAGTAGAAGAATTGCACTGTGTAGCCACCTTAGCTAGTGAAATATTTGCACGTAACGTTTCGTAGAAACCGATCCCACTCCTGCAACGCTACGTGCAACGGTTCCCGCGTGGCTACACGAAGGGTTTCCGGTGCACGCGCAACGTGGTACTGCCGTGTAGCTGTTCCCCTTTTTGTATAAGCTGTATTGCGCTGGGGCTATATACCATTTTGCCATTTATGTATACAAATACATCGTTTTGACATTTATGTATACACACTATGTTTTATGAGAACCTACTTTTGTAAAGACCTTTTTTCATAACAAGAACCATTTTTATAAGACTGAAGATGCCCAAAGTTTAACAACACGAGGCTGAGGAAAAGCGAAGAGCTTTTAGTTTTGACTTACTGCACAAGATGGTGGACTGAATACTTTTTTCCCGGCTAACATGTTAAACAGCCTAAAACATTGCCTCCAGTGTTGTTCGTGTACAAGTCTGTTTTTCTTTTTTATCTTTTTTTATAAGAACGTCGACTGCTGAACTATTTTCGGAATATCAACCGCAAATGTTCCTAAACATGTTCTTGATATATCTCTACTGATTCTAAAAATACATTAATCGTATTTGGTGCACCTGTGTAGCATAGTAGTAGCTAGCTGGTACTGACTTTCTTAATTGCCAGTTTGTCTCAAGAGATATACCTGTAAGAACTGCGATTTGGTAAACGAAACGAAAACGTGTGATGTAAAAATTGTTATAATAATACTTCTAGTTCTCGCCAACCCGTACTGTGTGCGTCCCTGTTTGTTTATTTCTGAACGTTTCGGCAACTGTAGTGCCCTCTTCGTGCAGATGTCGAAGTCGTTGGTGTATTGTCAGCTTACGTCGAATCGTTTTCTGAAACTCACATCCCACAAGTACACAGAAAACGATTCAACATAAGTTGACAATACACCAACGACTTCGACATCTGCATGAAGAGGACACTACAGTTGCCAAAACGTTCCGGAGAAATAAACAGACAGGGACGCACACAGTACGGGTAAGTGAAAAACTAGAAGTATTATTGTGAGAGTAACCGTCTGCGCCAAATTACATGAACTAGCAAGTGTAAACTTGTTATCTGCGAACTTTAATCAAGGTGCCAATCGAAAAGCAAATTTTTAATTAATACCACTGTATGAGTTGCTTGCAATAGGTTATCATCGTAAATAAATGTTCTTCACCTTTTCTTAGCGCTAGCCTCGGCATTTAGTGCATGTTATTAAATTTTTGATTTTTTAAATTATAATAAAGCATTTCGTTCTTCCGGTCGATTTGTACGAATGGAAACTTAACAGTTACGTTTGCAAGTTTACATTTTATGAACTTTTGAGGATCAAATTCCAAATGAAAAATCTTTAAGAGTATAAATTCAGACTCAGTCCGAAAATTCGTCGTTCTTATAAAACAAAAAGAGAGTGAATATAGTGTTTTAACAGAACAGTAAAACTACTGAGCTCATTGAACAGGAAACTCTCGCACCCTGGCCGTGTACCTCAACAGCTCACCAGTTTTCGTTTCTCTTTTTTTCGGTTGGTTTTACATTTGCTCTTGCACCTGTGCCTTCATAATTCGTCTGAGCTTAATTGCTTTGCTTTTGAACCACACAAATATTCGCGTAATGGGCAACGGATTTGCGGATTATGAAACATAAATAAATAAACGCATTTTTAAAAAGGAAGAGAAACGCTCACAAACACAAACTTTTCTCGTTAACCTGACCAAACTTTCAAAAAATTCTTTAAATCATTCAACTTCCAAGTATTGGTTTCTTGGTTTAATACGCTGTCTAGCATTTAGTTCTATACTGTTTAAAAGTGTGATTTTTCAATGTAAGATATTATTGTTTCCTGTTTCCTGTCAACCGCGTATTTCTTCTATTCAATATAATAAATTAATAAGTGTGAACGAAAATAATTATACGAAGCTCTCGAAAATGTCTGCTGTTTCTTTTACAAGAAAAACCTTATCTTTCAGGGCTTTCAAGTTAAAAAATTGTGAGAGAAAAAAATGCGACCCTAGTCTTTACGGCATATTTAAGTAACTATTTAGCCAGGGATCCTTCTGGGCGTTTCCAACCGTGGTTTGTCCCGACCTGTGTGAGAGCCAAACAATTCTAATAAACATTGCTTGGTGGGCTTAAACTGAATATCGGATAGAGCCGTTATTTGCATATGTGCACGACAAACTAACGTTTGGCTGAAAGACCTTGGCAACGTAACCTGCGCTTTCTATGGTGAAACCATCTTAATATCAATGAATGCAAAGTCTTTTTAATTGCAAGAACTATCCGGACATTTTTTTTACGATTAACGTGTAAGTAACCTGCTCTATCAGCTGCTAATAAGCCTAGGTATCGTCAAGGTAAGAAAAAAAATTGAGTATTCATTCTTGTATATATCTAGGTAAATAAGAAAGCTACGGTATGGCAGTTTACAATTTGATTTTCTGACAGTTAGTCTTGAGCTGAGTGGAAAACAGAAATGATTTGTATGTATCAGTTCTGTGCGCTTTAGGTTGCTCGCGATTCGACCTAAGAACATTTTTTTATTTAATCCGTTTTCATGCCAGCTTCAGACACTGCAATTAGGTCCATTCAACTTATAGATTTTATTTTTTAATGGATTTTTTTTGTTAGTGTGTTATTTATTTTTGTGCCATACATTCCCTTTTGGTTGCTATAGTTATTAACAAGTTCTGTCTACTTGTACACACACAAAACAACTCAAACATCATTTTCAACTTGTTTGGAGATACACGGAATTTCAAACACTATACTGGAAGTCTGTCTTAATACAATTATTTGAAATATCTTTTATTCCTTACCTACAGAGTTTTTCCTATATCATCAATTTTGAGAATTGTATTAAAAAAATGGAGAAAACCGAAGCACAATTTTTGCAAAACATGCAAATTTATTCTACACAAACTCTGCGCATTTGAATTGGTTTGGCAATTGTGTCAAAACCTTTTTATTCACACACGAATTGATTCAGTGGCGATTGGAAGTCGACGAGCAACCTTTACCTCATAAACTGCGTGTTTATCTCCACCAGAGTTGCTCTGCTGTTTAAGACAACGAAAAATTAAGGTGATTATGTTCGTCTTTTACTTCTATAACGTATAAATTGAACTTAGATTCGCTTGCATTAAAGTAACTTCATAAATTCTCGCTCAAACCGCCGGTTGAAGTTTGCTCGACAAAATAAAATCAGCTTCTTTCGACTTTGAGGCTTTCATGTTTAGATCAATTAATAGGTTCTTGACCGTCGGTTCTTAGCCGAAAACTTTTAGTTTACTTCTTTAAAAACAAGAAAGCGAGAAATAAAACTGATTTATACTTTCAATTTAGTGCATTTTGTTTCATAATCTTTTTTAATGAGATCCTCACTGCTCTTAA
>JANVCF010181080.1:0-11019 GCA_025388745.1 Hydrozoanthus gracilis
TGTAAACTATAAAGGAATCTTGTTACAATCAATTATCAAAAAAATGATAAATCATTTTAATACCACATTAAAAAGTTTAACCCCGGTCTATATTAGTACTTTTAGATATTCTTATCCATTCGTAGCCATTGGCTTTCCTTTGATTTTATTTTTGATATCACTTTTCCAACATCTCTGATTTTCGTTTTCCCTTCTTTTTCTCTTATTCAGAGATATTTAACTTTGTGGTCCCGCCACCACACCGCAACCATTTTGTCTTGTTGCAATCATTGGCGTTTTTATTAGAAAGGGAAGAAAGGGATGTGCAGTGCAAAGCTTATCCTGAAACTGCTCAGATGTAGGTGTATGTTTTAATGGAGGGAGAAACCGGAATACCCGGAGAAAACCTCCGACGTGGGTCCACAAACCAAGCTCACAAACTTCCCCAGCCGAGAATCGAACCCGGGTTGCGTTGTTGAGAGGTAACTGCTCTACCAGTAAAGTACGTACGTGGACTTTTAAAAATTTAACGGTATCTAGCCAAACGTTAAAGTGCTACTGAAGCCATATTTGTCATTGGTATCTTCATAGCTCTAAAGGCTTTTCCGACACTTTTATTTCTGACATGTGTCTGCCAGGTCACGCTGTTTTGTAGTTAATTTTTGCCCAATTCTACCGAGTTATTTGAGATGAGTTTTTTGGTTTTTCACCATTAGCTCTTATTCTTTCTCAGTTTTTTCTTTTATCCCAATGAAAATGTTATCATATTAAAAAAATTGCCTTGTATTCATTTTCAAAGTTTGTTCATTATTCCCGTAAAGGCGTCAACTCCAGTATTCTTGTTAATTTCAATTTTTAATTTCAATTTTATTCAATAATCATCCCGTTTCCACATCCGATGTTGATTTAAGCAAGAGCATATTTTGGTGTTTGTCCTCCATATTGTGTCTAGAGTGCAATGACCTCCTCTCCTTTCGGAACTGGGATCCGTAACATTATGTTGGAGAACGTGCTCTGTTACAGCCTTCAAACTGTTTCTGGCAATAGGAAACGTCCCGCAAGTTAATCAGTGAGCAGTTTTCTGTAAAAATGTAAGTAGAGACAACTTACGAGGTTCGTTGATAATTAAGTGTGTAAACCACCTTTACCCATATTGAAAACGCCTCGTGGCGCATAAGGCCTCCATAGAATGCTCCCACTTTTTTTCTCTGATAGTTCTTGCCTCTTCCCATGACTGCCAACCTTTTTTTTCTTCCTCTCTCTACTGTCCTTCTCTAGGTCGTTTTTGATCATCCTTTACTTCGGTACAACGTCCTTGCGTTCCAATTAACTGACTCCATGACGTGTTTAAGTTGGACTACTGGTCTAACCTGCTCAAGGGCTTCCTTATGGCTTTGACTCCCAAGTGTCATCGAAACTCTCGTAGTGTGAGCAGTGACGACCGTGTCCCCCAAATTATGTGAAATAAATCCTTTCTGGTTTGTGTAACGCATTACTTTTTACGGGAACGGGTTGTTGGCCCTCAGCCAATCCCCTAATCTGGAGGATCGCTCTTAGTTAGTCCCCTACCCTTCAACCAGCTCGGCATGGGTGACCCTAGCAGGTGTACCTGATACCAGCCGGCACGCGCGCATAGCTCTAGGGGTCATTATAGGGCACACAAACCGCTCCACCACAATAAGGTGGTGGCCCCAATGGAGCGGTACGTGTATAAACGTCGCTGATTTAACGACAGGTCCGTGACAAGGTAATGGAAAGTTAAGGCAAAGCAAAGTAAGAAAAAAAAAGCTAAACCAAAAAGCCCCCCTAACTTTGTAAGCGTCTTTTACAAAGATGTACACAATTCTGCTATAAAGTTCTCTAGTTTCCTCTCTTTTATCTTTAAACTGCTTTCCACACTAATGGTTAACGTTAATAAAGTGCTTACAGTTGTGTGCAGTCTTTCCGTGATTCATGGTGGAGGGGTGATACACAAGTTTATCAAGGTATGTTTACATGTAGGTATTACAGTTTATACATCTCATCTTACCTTTTTGTGACTAAATTATGACATATCTACAAATGATTCTAACTTTTAAAAATATTTTAGTTGCTGAAATAATTAATACTGTTTTCTCATTCATTATTTGCAGTTTTAGTTTTTCAGTTCAAACTCAATTTGTCTGAAAAGCTTTAAAACCAAGATGGTGGCCAAAAACAGACATTTTGAAAATTTCACTTATTAATGTTTTGGCAACTGAAGTGGTCAATTTAAACTTTCAATCACTAAGTAGACCTTGTACTAAAATAACGACAGCTGACATGTCTGAGTTATTTCTCAAGAGATTCCAAAGTTTTGGGCTTGTGAAATCAGTGTTTACTCATTGGGACACCACCTGTGACGCAGTCATTCTTCTACTACGGTTGCCATGAAAACCAATAAGATACCGCGTGACGACTCTTTGTTGAAGGTTATCAAAGAATTTTATCAAATATATGCCAATTATCACGTCAATCGGTTTAAATGTGAAGAAAGTCCGATCAAATCCTCCCCCTCCAGTGTTCGTTTAACTATTTCTGTGTTCAGGCCGTTTGGGTTAACTTATCTATGATTATAGTTTTCCAAATCTTAATGACCATTAACAGATATCCGTTTAACTAGTTCTGTTCAGAGACTGTCAAAAAGTACAATTTGCTGCTTGAAGAAAAAGCAACCACGCGGACGGTAGCAGCCGTTTCGGGTCTGTTACGTGCTACCTAAGGTATATAACGTTACCGTTTGTACTAATCTAATGATTGCCGGTCTTGACCAACACTAAACGTGGAGCTGCTGCATTGGTAGATAGCGAGGAAGTCAAAACAATACTTTAGGGACAGGAGTTTTCTGAATAGCAATTAGCAGATTCTTTGATTTATATAAAAGAGTAAAAATGCTAAAACTGAGTATCAAGTATAAAATCTTGAACCGAGTTCGGTTTTGTCAAAACCGAGAGTACTTCAATTTTACCCATGGTTATAGTTACGCCAAATTCAATAAAAAGTGTTCTGTCATGTCTGGTAAAAGACCTCGATATCAGAGACCGTCCAAGAGTTGTAGCTTCCCGCTAGAACAGAACAAGGGCCACGGGAGCAGCCGCTGGGGGCCTGGTACGTATAGCCTGATTTAGTGTATGATCCAGTGTTGGTGTTGGCGTTATTCCTGATGTGCAGGTCGTGACCACCACCGAACGTGGGACCGTAGATGCTGCATGTGTATAGTTGAACGGAGCCCGATCTGAGGTTCAGTTTTTGAGGCCTGTAGCCGCCAGTGTTGTACAGGGTGAAGAGGAACGACTTGGAACTTGATTTGTAAGTGCAGGAACCTGGAGAGAGAGAGAGAGAACAGGAAGATAAACACTTTTTGGATTGTACATTGAGCACAAGACACATGGGAAAAAAAACGTTTTCACCCAAAAAATGAAAAATCTAAAACTGAGATTTTTTTAATGGGGCAATTGATAATGAACCGTTGTTAGGTTTTGTTCAATTAATGTATATAATATTATTCTAAAGAAAAAAAACGTTTTTCTTAGAATCGTATAGCTCACCATATAACGCTCATATTGATTGGTTAACTACATTGGGTATTTTTTGTGGAATACCCACCGTACTGCTAAAAGCGGTATGCTAATTGGATGATAGAGGAGTGCGGCTTGCGAGTTATCTTGCTCGCAAACTTAAAACGAAAGCTTCATTTCGACTGAAAATAAAAGCAGTGAATGGCAAATTCTAAATTTACTACCACACGGGGCCAAAAACCGCTAACTTTAGGCTTAGTGAGCACTGGCCTTCGACGACTCGAACTTCAAGTAAAAAAGAGAGCTGTAAGAAAACACAACAAATTCATTTAATGTAACAGGAATGGATAACTTGAAACATCTGAGTGAATTAAGAGTAAATGCAAACACTGATTCGATTATGAGTTTAGCCACAACCCACAGGAAAAGCAGCGAAAAACATCAAAAATGTAAGCCGGATTCAGGCAAGTGAACAGCAGCCGGCACAACAAGCAACAGTGCCACACTGAACCAAATGCAGTTTAAAAATACTTTTCCTCACGAACGATCGTGCAGCCTCCGCCGTAAGACCAAAACCAGGTTTTCTCCAGCAAATTTCTTGACAGACAGGGAGGTTTGTTCAGTGGTGCAACTTTTAACGTGTAAATAGCACAATTTGTTTTTTCCTTCGGTTTTCGCTTTGTCATTCCAAAAAAAATGACCAAACCAGCCTTCAGTTTTAGATTGACCTTGGTTTGAAACTTTCACAACAATTCCTTTACGGAAACAAAACTAAACACTTACGTTATGGAGTTTATGACTTTTTGCCGGCGTTGTTTGTTCGCTACATTATAGATTATCGTGTCGCTTCGTGTTTATCAGGGCCCGACAGAGGTCAAATTCAGCGTCTTGTAATTCACCATTAATTATTCCTTGTCAAGCAGCTGCGTTTTTGTCATTGTATGTCAAACAATAAAGAATCTATTTTTAACTTTATATCTTTCTATTTTTTTTGTGAGAGTACATTTCAGTGTAGTGAAATTGATCTCACCAAATGCTTTGTCATAACTGCGAGCGCTGCACTAGACTGATTGGCTGATGAAAAATACAGCCGAGCATTGAATTGGTTTCCCTAAGGTGAAATTGCACCTAGCTTTCACCTGACCAACAAATTATTCGAAGAAACAAACTGCTATGCGATTCAAGGAAAATCCATTGCCTGACTCGTGAATTCCACGCTAAATTTCACGAGAAGAACCTGTATCGCTCGAGTCGCGCAGCGACTCGTGACATTACATTTATTTGTCAATGACTCGGAAATTGAAAGTGTGCAGAGAGAAAAATACGAATCAGTTTCAGACAACAATTTTGGTCTGTGACGAGTCTGATGTTTCTCCAGAGGTGTTTCATTCAGTCAGCGTGACAAGATCAGGGCGACACGTTCGAGCTTTTGTGCGTTTTGTATAAGGTATATTTCAAAAACTCGTATTTCTAGGATCCTAAGAAGCTAAAAACGCTAAAAACTAATATCTGCTTACAATCAAAAATTTAAATGGCAAACGAAACCTTTACTGACAATTAACAAATGGCCGAAAAAAAATAATAACAACTGACTAATGAACAAAACTTTTACAGACAGCTGGCATTTTGACCCCTCCATTCAGACCTTCATAGTTATAACGTACAGTTGTCCCTATAAAGCATTAATTTTGAATAAAAATTTTTTTTTAAATTCCACACTTAACAATTGCACACGTTTAAGTCCTAACATGTGTCTTTTAAAAGTCATCATGAATGTTAACGTTTTGTTGTTGAAGTGAAAGGCACAACGTGGATAGTTGAATGTTTACTCAGAAAGCTGCATATATAGCCTTAGAACATAAATTTAGGCTTTGGCAAGTGTTTCTTTAAGACTAAGGGCCATACCCGAAAAAAAAAAACTCTTTTCCTCTAATTAAACAACTGCATTCATTAATTCATATCAACGGTGCAACTCGCTGTCTTGTCTGACACCCAACTCGTACAATTACACTCAGCATGGATGACAAGCTGCAATCTCGTTTTGCTGAGGTCCTTTTCTGGAAGCCAGTTTAAGCCCTTTTTTTCAGAAGGAACATCAGTAAAATGTTTCTTAAAAGCCGCTGTTTTTAGATTTTTAAATTTTAACATTTATATCGTTTATTCGATTCTCTAGACTTGTTTTGGCTCAATATATTTAGTATAGCATTTCTTTTTTCTCTTTAAATTCGATTCCAGCACAAAAAGTACTCCAGGAAAAAAAATTGTGAGCCTACAAGGTGTTTGACTCAAAATAATGTCACACATGACTTAAATGAAACTTTATGGCAATTAACACATTTTTTTTTTTATCTAACAGGCAAAATATCAAGTTCCTTCAGACAGAGATATACGTAAATATAAATGAAGATAAAAATTCCGTACCCTTAAGAGCCAATCTCTGCAATGACCGAGAAACCGGCGCACGTCGCGAAATTTCGGATTTGTTCGTATTTTGTCTAAATAACCCCTACTATGAGTAGTTTTCAAAAAAATAGATTAAAAGATTTATCTGCATTGTACTTTTGCAGAAATCGAAGAAAGTTGAAAGTTTGAAGGCAAGTTTCACGTAACTCTGGCGGTCAAAAAGCTCTCTGGCACATTAACTTTGGATACGAAATTTAACTCCAGCAATAAGTTTAAAACAATCTAACCTCATCCCGATCGTTAAATCGGGTAACAGTGATTCCACAGTACTGGGATTTTGAAGCATACAGTTTGACTTACCTCCCCATGTCGCGACTGATCGGCGTACCCCCCAAATATGTATCTACAGTACCAACTGGGATGATAGTGATTATTGGGCTTTTAATGTTGTAGTTTGACTTACCTACCCATGACTGATCGGTGTACCCCCCGAATGTGTTTATACCAACTGGGGCGATAGTGGCTGTTGGGCTTTTAATGTAAGTAGTTTGACTTACCTCCCCACGACAGATCGGTGTAACCCCCGAATATGCATCTACCAACTCGAACGATAGTCACTGTTGGGCCTTTGTAATCACAGCGGGAATGGAAGGTGGAGGCTGCAAAGCCATGAGTGTTGCCATGCCAACATCTTTTCCATTTGTGAGAGCTGCGTTGATCTACTGACATCCAAGAGGTCAGCTGCTGTAGATACGTCAAACTTCCTTGAAGGATCGTTGAGGACGCCAATTCTGACCATTCAAATATATAAAGTAAGTTTTATTTTTATACACGCGTGTAAGGAGCAATAAAGACATCAAAATTGTACAGACATGCGAAGTTATAAAATCATGAACTTCCTTCATTACATAGACAAATTTGACAATTGGTCTGCAAAAGCACCTCATTTAGTTTTGAAATCGAGCAATTAAGTTCCTTCCATTTTCAACTATTACCCGTTCCAACGCATGTTTACAGCCCCTTTTTTTCATTTGATTGCCTGAGCAGCTTTTTTTGAGTCTCTTTACCCTTTACTTTCAAATGCGGATTTTTCTTGAAAAAAGTATCCGACTATTTATAGGATAACCCAGTGTCGTCTTAGGAGATTTTTTTTCTGAAACTTCAGTGTATATCTATATGAGTAAATAAAAGGGGACACAAATCTGGTATTAATACTTTTGCATCTTGAATGATTTGTATGTCGTTCAGTCAGTGTCTCTCTTCTCAGTTCTCGTTTTACAGGAATCATTGGCCGTTAAATGTTTTTTTTTTTAGATTTTATTACCACGCCTATTTAGTCTGTTAAAACTTCTACGACTGTTTCGTGGTAATACACATGGCAATTTGTTAGAAATATAATTATTAAGACAGTTGTAGCTGTTAATAGACAACAAGTATATCGGCAGTGCATCTCACATGTTTTTTTATATGATAGGAACAACTTTGAAGTAACACAAGGCTCAGGTTGGCCAAAGATTAAATACAATTTAAGAACAAGCTGAGGGTCTTGTTCGATTACCTGATTGTTTTAGAACCTGTTTTGAGCTTCGACCTTTAACTGAACTGATACAAAATGAATAAGAAATGCTTCGCAATTTAACATCACTGGAAATTTGAATTAAGTGACTTAGCCCAATCCACGATAAATCCGCGGGAACGAAGTTATGAAATTAGTTTTCATAGAATGTAATGCTGCATATAGGCTTGGTGTTTCTTCGATTTAAAATGCACGTATTGAGCTAGTAATAACTATACAACTATAAGACCAATGAATCACGGCCAAAGTTACCGATTCTTGTAAAAAAGAGTGTCTGTTAATTCAGGTACAACAGACCTTTGCTTGTATCACAGAAAAAATCAGCGTGACTGTTGATCAGATGTTTTCTAGATGGCCAGAGTTTTTAAACTTTACAAAGGCCTTACCGTAGTTGCAAGAAGGAATTGGAGAGCTCCAGCGTCCATTTGCCAAACAAGTCAACGTTTTGTTGCCCTCGAGGGTATAATCGCCTTTACAATGATACAAGACTGTTCCTCCTTCCCAGAAGCGACTCCCAGTTACAAAGCTGTTTGAAACAACCCCGGGGTCATTACACTTTCGCCGACCTACAAAAAAAAACAAAACAAAAAAAACAAAAAAGGAGAAACAAATATGAATCATAACACAACAATTAAATAGAGGCGTTTGACATTTTTTGGGAAAAAAATTGGCAAAACTAAGAGTTAAATAAAATAGTTTGTTATTAAAACTAGAAATCATTAGCTGATTTCATAAAAATCTTAAAAATGAAAATACGAAAAGCTTGAATTGTTAAAACTACATTAAACTACATCTACGCGAATTGACAACTTTACAATAACACAATAGTATCAAAACATCTGTGCAGTCGTAGTAGGAAACATTCATGTTTTTGTAGCAATGAGTTCGTTATCTTATTATCATTCTGCATGATTCCTTGCAATCTCAACATTCGTGGGAGTTTCATTTCTGCGACTTCATGTTTGATCAACACAGCAACAAACATGAAAGTTTTTACAAGTTTTGAGAAAATTTTAATATTATATCGAGTGTTGCTAGAAACTGGATCATTATTGAAATGTAGGTCAAATATACTTACACGAGGGTCTGTTCTGTGTCCACTGCCCGTTCAGCTGACACAGGATTGTAACTGGACCAACCAGAGTGTACCCCTTGTTACACACGAATGATGTCGATTGGCCAGACCAGAAATTAGACCCCAGTCTTTGGCCGTTTGACGGAACGCCTGGATCGCGACACTTTTTCCATTCTGTAAATAAAAAGTGAACGCAAATCGAAATATTTGGCCGTGCTGTGCTGCCTTAATAAAGCTCTATGAAGCCTGCAAGGTATATTCATTGCTAATTCAAGCTCTTGCTTATACTGCATATGTTGGGTCCTTTCTTGTAACAACTAAGCTTCACTGTAACTTTGTGAGCTAGAAGATTGGAAGAATGGAGAAAAGCTGTGTGCTGGTCTGTTAACTGTAGGCAGACAATAATTTATTACAACATCTTCAACACTAGACGTAGTTCTTTAGAAACAAAAAGTTATTGTATATTTGAAGAAAAGCTCAATTAACTGCTACTAAAACATGTTGAGACCTGTAGTATGCACTAGTTAAATTGTGTAGTTAAGAATTGGTTGTTTCACTGAAAATTGTTGCATACTGTAGAAGAAAGCTAAACTTCTATTGACACTCAAATATATTATCAAATTTGTAACAAGTTAATCAAAATCGAAGAAAATCAAGAGACGTTTCCTTTTTTAATTACGCGTTTCATAAAGTGGGAAATTTTACGTACTCTCCTGGGAATTTTTTAAAATGTTTAACCTTCCTTAAAAGTTTTATTTCTTTTGATCTCTTTCTAAGCGGTTAAAAGGCTTCGGTTACCATTTAAATAAGTAAATAGTAATTCGACAAATCCTATTCGTTGAAATTCAAGTTTTCGATTCTTTCCGTTTTACTTACCAACTGAGGCTGTTGTTCGAAGTTGGCCAACAGCTCTTTGTTGTGCCTCACAAATGTATACAGCCAATTGACCCGGGCTAAATTTTTTGAGTACCAGGGTAGAATTAACAACTCCCCCTATCACTGTAGTTTCTATCATCCCATCAGTCACCTGACGGCCGTTCTTGGTCCACAATATGGTCGGAGGGGGCGCTCCAGAGGCTGTGCAGATGAGTCGTACAACTGAGTTCATTTGTTGAACAAGAGTCAAGTTATGGGGTTGAGTAACCAGTTTGACAGGTTCTGTAGTGCAGAAAAAGAACAGATAAGTGAATTAAAGTTACACCAATATTTTTAAAACACGAACCCGTTCACTTATATACTTATCTTCATTATATATACTTAGTAGCACGAGCTGAAAAAATGACAAAAAAATAAATATCCTGTCAGAGGTAAAGTAATAAGTTTCCTTTTTAAAAACTCAGTGAATGTGTAAAACCCGTTTGGTTTTTGTTGGTTAAGTTTGAGGTTTACTAGATACGTACGTTTCATTATCTGGATATCATCAAAAAGGCAAACTGACAAAAAAGTTGTCACTATGTAAGTGTTTTCAGGTCACAAGCCTAAACAAACGAAGCTAAGGTAAGTCCCTTTGTATTTTCAGAAAATCGACGAAAATAATCTGTTATTTACCCACTCTCTTGACTATCAGCGTTGTCATATCAAACACTGTCCCCAGTTCGTTTGATGCACGGCACATATAAGATCCACTGTCCTCCCTCATACTGTTTCGTATAATGAGCTGGTTTTTAGTTTTGACAAATCTTTCACCTGAGATCGGTGAGAGTCTTGACCGGATCCAAGTAATCCTTGGTTCAGGATATCCAACAATATCGCATGTTAGCCTCGTTTCCAATCCCAAGTAGCCTATAGCAACAGGTAACCGCATCGTTCGAAATCGTGGCGACGCTGTAAACGATCAAATAAAGACGTTAATTAGCCCTTGTTTTTAGCGTAATTCATAATGAATTCGACCACAGTTCATTCATAAGCTAAGACGCTTTCCCACAGCGCATTCATGAGATTCCACCACGAAAAATATGGCTTATTGCATCCATACTACACTGCCCTTGTTCCATTTTGATAAGAACTACGTCAGTAGTAAATTGGTTTTCGGTTTAGATAAGGTTTAAAATCCCCAAAAGATTTATTTTTTGCATAAACGCTGAACAGCACATCCTACTTTGGAAGGTTAGTTCCTAAAAGTGACAGGAAATTACATACAACTTTGGAAACGTCTTTTCATTAACTTTGCGCGCTATTTTTTGCCTTTGATGTATGCTTAACCAGCAATTCTGTGCTAGTAAAAGCTAGAAAACAACAAGTAGTTAACAATTAAGACTAGTACCTAACTTTAAAACCTTGCGTTTAACATAGGTCCATTTCTGTTTTCCAATTTTTTAAAATTTCATTTTGTAATTTTATATTTTAGGTTTTCGACACTCCATCTGTAAAAAGCTGAATGCTAATAGACAGACGGAGTGTCTGTTGAATTATGTAGATAGGAAAATCGTTTATATTCAGTAAATAACAGA